>PVLC010028596.1:0-20860 GCA_004027655.1 Graphiurus murinus
GGGGGTGTAGCTCAGAGGTAGAATGCCCCTGAGTTCAATCCCCAGTACCGCAAAAATAAAATAAAAAGAATAAAAAATAGGGCTGGGGGTATAGCTTGGAGGTAGAATGCCCCTGAGTTCAATCCCCGGTACTGAAAAAAAAAAAAAAATAGGACTCGGGGTGGAGCTCAGAGGTAGAGGGCCTCTGGGTTCAATCCCCAGTACTGCAATAAATAAATAAAAATAGGGCTGGAGGTATAGCTTGGAGATAGAATATCCCTGAGTTCAATCCCCAGTACTGAAAAAAAAAAAAAGTCACCTCCTCCATGATGCCATGCCTGATTCCCCCAGCAAAAGTAGCCTATCAATCTGTCTGCTCTATGTTGCTGTAGAACTTGCCCATCTGACACAGAGCTCGTCCCACTGTTTCTACTGAGTGGGGGTGTCTAAATCCTGTAACGGCAGCAAATGGAAAGTATCCCGCTTATTGTACTTGGAATCTGTGGCACCTAATGTAATGTTGGCACACACATTACATTAGGTGCCCAACACACAATATTATTACCCATTTACTAAGCCCTTCCTATGTGACAGGCCTTGAGCTACATGCTTTGTCTAAGTTAGTTCACTTGAGGGGTTCGTGGGGATGTGGCTCAGTGGTAGAGTGCTTGCCTAGCATGCGTCAGGCCCTGAGTTGGATCCCCAACACTGCAAAATAAAATAAATCACCTCATTTTAACACTCAAAGTCCCCCTGCCAGGATAATTATCTTCCCTGAGAGACGAGACTCAGAGCTGCTCTAGGTCACACAGCTGGTAGACAGCAGCCTGTATCCTCTGCTGTATCCTCTGGGATCTGGCTGCAGCCCTCTGCCAACCCTGCCATCCTCTCCAAGGAAGCATCAGCCCCTAGAACTAACTAACCAGCTATGGAAAAAGCCTTTATCCTTTTATGCTCTAGGTCACACAGCTGGTAGACAGCAGCCTGTATCCTCTGCTGTATCCTCTGGGATCTGGCTGCAGCCCTCTGCCAACCCTGCCATCCTCTCCAAGGAAGCATCAGCCCCTAGAACTAACTAACCAGCTATGGAAAAAGCCTTTATCCTTTTATTCAATTAACAAGTTGAGATTTTCTTTTTGCTCTGCTGAGGATTGAACCCAGGCTTCGTGCACACTGGGCAAGCACGTCATTACTGAGCTACATCCCCAGCTCAAGGAACTCTTAATAGGAAGACAAGGAAAGACACACACACACAATTTTTTTTTTTTTTTTGCGGTACTGGGGATTGAACTCAGGGGCATTCTACCTCCAAGCTATACCCCCAGCCCTATTTTTTATTCTTTATTTTGAAACAGGGTTTCACTAAGTTGCAGAGTGCCTCACTAAGTAGCTGAGGCTGGCCGCGAACCCGGTACTCCGGTCTCAGCCTCTCAAATACTGGGATTATAAGCATGTGCCACCACACCCGGCGCCACAATTTTTAACAAACCAATGAGCAATTTCAGGTCCTCCTTCTGAGCTGTTACTTCCTTCTCTTTAAAAACAGCAGGTGAGATCCTTATCAAAGATCTGTATCAGCCCAGAAGTCTGAGATTCCATGATTAATTTGTCATATGGTCAGTGGGCTGGTGAACTGGGGAGGCCGTACCAGAGGGACATGGGGTATGGGAGGAGGATGCTGCAAACTAACCAGCTCTCGGCCTCCTCCCCTTTATGACTTGACCTTGGAGGTCCAAACAGCTAAAGGGAAGATTTGCCTAAGAGCTTCCTTGTGCTTCCTCTCCCGGGCTCTCTGATGGCTTGGACCAGCAGAAGCACTGTCCAGGCTGGATCCAGTCAGGCCTAGAGCTTGGGGTTCTGACTTGCATGCTTCCATGCTTCCGTCAGCTGGGCATGGTGGTGCACGCCTGTTATCCCAGTACTCGGGAGGCTGAGACAAGAGAATCACAGGTTCAAGGCTAGCGTGAGATCACTTAGTGAGACTGTTTCAAAATAAAAAGCAAAAAGAGACTGGGGATATAGGTCAGAGATAGACCTCCCCTGGGTTCAATCCTCAGTACCAAAAAATTAGGAAGAGGAAGATGAGGAGAAGCAGAAGGAGGAGGAGGAGGAGGAGGAAGAGGAGGAGGAGGAGGAGGAGGAGAGTTCTGTCCACTCTCTCAGCCTCAGTTTCTGCATTTTCCCTCCACTGGGCTACCCTGCAAGGACATGCCTCCCCACTTCTGCCAGTGGGGCCTTTTGGAAAGCCCCACTCTGTGCTGCTGACACAGGAAGGGGAGAGGGAGGCCTCTTGGGCGAGTTCCTGCAGAGGCTCAAGCTCTCAGCTGTAGCCCTTGGAACCTCAGTCATTTCCCTTCCCCCGCCCGCCCAGCTGGGAGGCCAGCGGTTTCATCACAGCTGAGTTGTTGTCCTTATAAGGGAAGGCCTCCTGAGCCGCTCCCTGGGGCCAGGCTGGCTGGTGGAGAGCCAGGCTGGGCCTCCGGGCGTCCTCCAGATGTGGGGAAGTGGGGATGCCCCAAGCCTAAGTCCCCAGGCTGAGCCTCCACCTGAAGTCACAGAGACTCAGAAAAAACGGCAGGAAGCACCCGGTCATGGCCCCAGGCAAGACCCTAGAGAACATAATTTTGGTCTCCTGGGCAAGTTGCTTATGCCTCAATTTCCTGAACTGTAAAATAGAATGAACATTAGGTCTTCCTCCTGAGGCTACCGCGGTGTCAAGAGTCCAACAGGCCTGACAAGCAATAGGTGCTATGTGAGGCCAGGTCACTGGGGTTTACCGAGCATTTCCTGTGAGCCTGGGCCACATGCTAAGTGTTCTGCAGCAATTTTGTGAAGGAGAGAGAATCCATCCATTTTACAGATGGGGAAAATGGAGGTATAATTAGCCTGAAGTCATGCTTATTTTGTTTTTGTTTCTTGGAGTTTTGGTTTTGCTTTGTTATTTTTTGTTTTCATTTTTGTGATGGTGGAGATTGAAGCCAGAGCCTTGCACATGCTAGGCGAGTACTGTACCACTGAGCTACACCCCCAGTCCTACTCAGGGGACTATCTTCCTGGTCTACCCTTGTGCCTACTTTCAAATCTAAAGTGTTTTTTTTTTTCCTTACCCTTGCTGTTTCTTATAGGAACATTTTTTCTCTTTTTTTATACTGGGGTTTGAACCCAAGAGCTCCATCCCCAGCCCTTTTTTATTTATTTATTTATTTATTTATTTATTTATTTATTTATTTATTTATTTGCAGTACTGGGGATTGAACCCGGGGGCATTCTACCTCTGAGCTACATTCCCAGTCCTATTTTTTATTCTTTATTTTGAAACAGGGTCTCACTAAGTTGAGGAGGGCCTCACTAATCAGCTGAGACTGGCCACAAACCTGGATCCTCTGGTCTCAGCCTCCCAAGTACTAGGATTACAAGCGTGCACCACCACACCTGGCTTTTATTTTTTATTTTGAATCAGGACCTTTTGAAATTGTCCAGCTTGGGCGTGGTGTAATCCCAGCATTTGGGAGGCTGAGACCGGAGGATCCGGGTTCGAGGCCAGCCTCAGATACCTAGTGAGGCATTCCACAACTTAGTGAGACCCTATTTCAAAATAAAGAATAAAAAAAATAGGGCTGGGGGTGTAGCTCGGAGGTAGAAAGCCCCTGAGTTCAATCCCCAGTACCGCAAAAAAAAAAAAAAAGTGTCCAGCTTGGCCTTGAACCAGTATCTTCCTGGAACTACAGGCATGCACCATCTTGCCTGGCTAGGAATTTTGTTTTTGTCTTTTAAATAAGATTATAGCTAGCCGGAAATAATGGTACATTCTTATAATTCCAGGACTCGGGAGGCTGAGACAGGAAGATCACAGGTTCGAGGCCAGCCTCAGCAACTTAGCAAAACCCTGTTTCAAAATAAAAATTGGGCTGGAAGTGTAGCTTAGAGGTAGATGCCCTGGGTTCAATCCCCAGTTGCATAAGGAAACTAAAAACAAATAAATGAAAAAGGTCTGGGGACATAGCTGGGAGGTAGAATGTCTCTGGGTTCAATCCCCAGTACCGCCCCCACCCCAAGAAAATGCTACCACCATAGGGAAGAATTTCTGCCATCACCTCTCTGCCCTCCATGTTCCTTCACACAGCATCCTGTCACAGAAACCTCCACTGGAATGAGTTTATGTAGTCTTTCTGGACAGCTCAGTTTGTTTGGGACAAGAGAAGAGGGTTAGGCAAGTCAGGAAAAGGAGACAGAGTAGGCATGAAACATAGCGGCTCCAGAGACACAGGATGCTTCCAGGGCACAGGCTCAGGTAGAGGTACAGAGAGGGCAATAGGGATGCCCCTTCCCACCAGGGCGTCCCCTTTGTCCCTGGGCCCTGTCTGCAGACAGCCACCTTGTGCTTTGCAAAACCCTGCACTGTAACTCACCTGCAGGGCTTCAAGTCACTGAAATATGTCAGCCTGTGTAAAAAGGAAGCCTCCCCTTCTCCATACAGGCCTCCAGTTCCCAAGACCAGAGGGAAAGTTCTTACCACATCCTTCCTCAGCCCTGAGGCTGGCCACCAATGCCATCCGCAGCTGCTCAATTCGAGGTGACCCTTCAGGGGGGACCTAGTTCCTGGGTCAGGGCTGAAGGGACACTCCCATCAATAAAGAGACTCCTCCCAGAGGAAAGGGCCTGTGAAGGTGAAGTGGCCCATCTGAGGTCCCCAGCTTCACTCTCTATAGCTGTCATATGCCAGGCCAGTGACCGGGGAACTCACAAGGGTCACAGCCACAGTTGATAGGCCCTGGGTCAGGTGCTTCCTGTTATGTTGGCCACAGGACTGTGCACTGGCCGTCATGGGGGAGGGAGGGAGCCAGCCTGTGGCAAGCACAGCAGTGCTTTCCCTCACAGAGGAGCATGGGGACTGTAAACCCCTTCTGTGGGTGAGGAAACTGAGGCCCCTGGAGCCTGAGACTCATCACAAGTCTCTCGGTGAGATCTGAATCTTGTCAGCCTGACCTGGAGATCTGTCCACTGACCCAGGGCTTCCCTGAGCATTCCTGCAGTGCTGACACGTGTCAGGAGTCCATAGGCACAAAACAGGGCCCAGCTCATCCCTAACCAGGGCCAGGTGGGGAAGGCAAGACAACAGCTGGAGTCACCATTTTGAAACCATGATAGGAAACATCTGTTCATAGAATCATCAATGGGCACAGAATGGGGGAAACGGTGGTGAGGTGCAAAGTATTTACACATGGTCTTAAGATCCTTCCCACAGGTTGCTTACTAATTGCAAAAGAAAAAATGTTAACCATACAGTAGAAAAATTAGATACCTCACCCAGGTGATCAAAATGAACATCATCAATGAGTGTCAGAGGACTATCCTGTCTCCAGATCTGATACCCTGAAAGGCACCCAATTCCACCTATGCCGTTTTCTGGCCAAGAATTTATAATCTCAAAATTTTTATTATTTTATTTTATTGGTACTAGGGATAGAACCCAGGGGCATTCTACCTCTGAGCTATACCCCCAGCCCAATTTTATTTATTTTGAAACAGGATCTCACTAAGTTGCAGAGGGGCTCAAGAGGTTGTTAAGGCTGGCTGTGAACCTGTGATCCTCCTGTCTCAGCCTCCCAAGTACTGGGATTACAAACATGTATCACCATGCCCAGCTCTATAACTTCAAATTTGATTGTGAGGAAACCTCAGACAAACCCCAAATAAGGAAAGATCTATTAAAAGAGGTGGGAGTAGCTGGGTGTGGTGGCGCACACCTATAATCCCAGTACTTGGGAGGCTGAAACAGGAAGATCGAAGACTCAAGGCCAGCTCCAGCAATTTAGCAAGGCCTTCAGCAATTTAGTGAGACCCTTTTCTTTTTTTTTTTTGAGGTACTGGGGGTTGAACTCAGGGGCATTCTACCTCCGAGCTACACCCCCAGCCCTATTTTTTATTCTTTATTTTGAAACCGAGTCTCACTAAGTTGCGGAGTGCCTCACTTGGTAGCTGAGGCTGGCCCCGAACCCGGATCCTCTGGTCTCAGCCTCCCGAATGCTGGGATTACAAGCGTGCACCACCACGCCCGGCTTTCTTTCTTTTTTTTTTTTTTTTTTTTGCGGTACTGGGGATTGAACTCAGGGACATTCTACCGCCGAGCTATACCCCCAGCCCTATTTTTTATTCTTTATTTTGAAACCAGGTCTCACTAAGTTGCGGAGTGCCTCACTAGGTAGCTGAGGCTGGCCGAGGATCCCAGATTTGTGGCCAGCCTCTGAAACTTAGTGAGACTCTTAGCAACTTAGCCAGACCCTGTTTCAAACAAATTAAAAAAGGGCTGAGAGCACAGCTTGGAGAGGTAGAATGCCCCTGAGTTCAATCCCTAATACCAAATAAACAAACAAAAGTGGAAAATAAAATGGGTCAGAGTGTAGCTCAGAGGTAAAATGCTCCTGAGTTCAATTCCCCCCCCCAAAAAAGGGTGGGAATGGGAGAGGAAAGACTATTCTTCAAAAAATGTCAATGTCAAGCCAAGTGGTGGCATATGCCTATAATCCCAGTACTTGGGAGGATGAGACAGAAGGATCACAGGTTCAGCAAGTAGTGAGATTCTCATCAACCAAGTAAGACCTTGTTTCAAAAAATAAAAATAAAATAGGACTGGGGGTATAGCTCAGAGGTAAAATGCTGCTGGGTTTAACCCCCAGTACCCCCCCCACACACACACAGAGTCATGAAAGACACACTGTGGAAATAAATGCTGCTTTAGATTAAAGGAGACTAAAGAGTTGTATATAATACTTGACCCTAAACCGGGCGTGGTGGCGCACGCTTGTAATCCCAGCATTCGAGAGGCTGAGACCAGAGGATCCAGGTTCGCCGCCAGCCTCAGCTACCTAGTGAGGCACTCCACAGCTTAGTGAGACCGTGTTTCAAAATAAAGAATAAAAAAAATAGGGCTGGGGGTATAGCTCGGAGGTAGAATGCCCCTGAGTTCAATCCCCAGTGCCGCAAAAAAAAAAAAAAAAAAAACAAAAAAACTTGACCCTAACTGGAAGAAAATACAATAAAGGATATTATTGGGTCAAAAGACAAACTTAGAATATAAACAGTAAACTATTGTATTAATGTTAAATGTATTAACATTGATAGCTATATCATAGTTACATGAGAGAGTATAGTTACTTCCGGGAAATACATATTGAAGTACTTAGGGATAAGAGACCATGACAACTAACTTTCCAATGATTCCGGAAAAAAAAAATAAGCCGGGCGTGGTGGCGCACCACACACACACACAAAAATAATGTGTACATGTGGAACAGTGTGGAGAAGGTAAAACAACTGGTCAAACTGGGCTGAGTAGATTGGTGTTCTTTGTACTTTTCTTATTCTTACAACTTTTCTGTTTAGTGGTTTTTTTTTTTTTTTTTTTTTTTTTTTTGGTACTGGGGATTGAACTCAGGGGCATTCTACCTCTGAGCTATACCCCCAGTCCTATTTTTTATTCTTTATTTTGAAACCGGGTCTCACTAAGTTGCGGAGTGCCTCACTAGGTAGCTGAGGCTGGCCACGAACACGGATCCTCCGGTCTCAGCCTCCCGAATGCTGGGATTACAAGCGTGCGCCACCATGCCCGGCTCCTATTTTTTATTCTTTATTTTGAAACAGGGTCTCACTAAGTTGCGGAGTGCCTCAATAGGTAGCTGAGGCTGGCCACGAACCCGGATCCTCCAGTCTCAGCCTCCCGAATGCTAGGATTACAAGCGTACGACACTACTCCCGGCTTGGTTTTTTTTTTTTTTTTTAAAAGAGGAAGCACTGTGTGTGTGGTACTGGGGACTGAACTCAGGGTGGGTCTACCTGAGATATACCCAGCCCTATTTTTTATTTCAAAACAGGGTTTCACTAAGGTGCTAAAGACCTCACTAAGTTGCTCAGGCTGGCCTTGAAACTTCAATCCTCTTGTCTCAGTCTCCCAAATACTGGGATTACGAGTGTGCCACTATGCCCTGCTGGCACTGCTCCTTCAATGACACTTAGCCCCTAGCTGGGAGACACACTGGGGGAGGGTGAACTTGGCAGAGTCTGGCTGAGGTCAGCAAGGACTGAGCGCTGGGAGAGGCAGCCCAGCCCAGCCTATGGAAAGGGCACCAGGTGACACCCCCTGCCCTCTGCTTCCCTGAAGCCAGCCCTGCAGCTGTCTCCCACACCAACAAACAGGCTCGGGACAGAGAAGTTCCATAAAAAGGGATTTATTGCCAAACTTGAAGAAACGCGCTTGATAAGCAGAAGCCACTGAGCACTGAAGGCAGCCCTGCACATTCCCCTTCTCCCCTTCTGCCTCAGAAGCTGGTTACCTCCTTGGTGCCCAAAGCGTGGAAACCAGTGTTATCTTGTCACTGTTGAGGCCCCAGAGCTACTTGTCCAGCCAGTCACTTGACAGAGGAGGAAACTGAGGCTCCAATTTCTGGCTAGAGCCCTAGCCAGCCCTGGCTACTGGTGGGGAAATGGCAGGTGTCATGACTGTAGGCACCTGATAACAGCTTGCTCTTGTACAGGAGATAAAAGGCAGACTGTGGCATAGGAGCACAAGGGCTGTGGTATGGGGAGGCTGATGGGGCCACGAGCCAGGGCACTGCTGCGCTGCTCTGCCACCGCTGGTGTGCACTAAGCGGTCCTCTCCACCATCCTGAAGAACAAAGCCACAGCACAGTAATGAAGGCCTCGACCTGCGCTGGCAGGCCTCAGAGGGCATGGCTGGTGGCTGGGTTGGGAGAGATGGGCAGAGAAGCCAGGACCTGCTGTTGTGACCCCTGTTTGACATCTAGTAAACAAAGTGTACTGTGGAGAAACCTCCGGGGCCAAGCCCCCAGGCTCCACCCTCAGTCCAGCTGGGGCAGGATGAGACTGAAGTGCTCCAGAGAGAGTCGTGGTGGGGGCAGCTGGATGGGGGCACCGGGAGGGGAATGGGCCAGTAAAGGGAGAGGAGAAAACACTCCTCCTACTAGGAAGTTAAGGAGGGGCAGCCCGCCAGGGGCCTGAGCCAGTGGGGTGGGAGGAAAAGAGGTGTCAGACCCAGCATATCCCATCAGCACATGAAGAATGATGGGGACACAGGGCTTGTTTGGGTTGAGGAGGAACTACAGAGATCCAGATAAATCCTATCTGGGGAGGCATGGAAGTTGGAGGAGATTCTGAAGGCCAGTTTATGATAATTACTTATGGGTTTTTCGGGTGTGAACTGGGTCACTCTAGGGTTCACCTCCTCTGGAATGTGCGAGGCTAGACACAAGCTGGTCCAGGAGCAGAGGCTAAACTAGAAGACCTGTGGGGTTCCTCTTCTACCCTGGAATCCTCCAGATCTGAGCCTCTGATGGCAGCTCACCAAAGGGGAGGGGCCCTAGAAAATGCCCTCCCTTTGCAGAAAAGGCCCAGAGGGGCCACACAGCCTTCCCACCTATATGGAAGCCCCAGCTGAGAGATGATGCTTCTGCCTGGACCCAGAGGCCTTTGCAGTTACTCAGAAAAGGTGGGAGGGGGCTTGCTGGGAGGCTGATTGCCTGAAAACAGCTGGAGATGGGGCTGCATTGGGGCTCAGCTGTGCTCTATTGGGAAGTCAGGAATGTAAACTACTGGGAGTGGGGAGCAGAGATGATGCCACCCCTGGAAACTCCAAGCATGGTGCCAGCGCCCAGGGACAGTTTGGAACACCACTCAGCACACAGGGCCAGTATGTGTTCCCAGCCCAGAGTCCCAAGAAGAGTCCAGACAGTGGCCTGGGGTGGCACCTGGCATCACTGCCAGGGCAGGGTTGAAGGACACCAGGAGCCTCTTCAGGCCCTGGTGGAACCCTGGCATGCCCAGCAGCCCTCCACAGCCTGCCAGGGTGCACGAACATTTCTCATCGGGGCTGGGCTGGGACTGACGGGTGGCCCGGCAGCCTAGGGTGCACTTCTCCTATACAGGGTCACCAGCTCCTTGCGCTTCTCCCTTAGCCCCTGGGCTTCCTGGCTCAGCTCTCCCAAATCTCTCATCTCCTGCAGGACCTGGGTGGCCTGCCGCAGCTGCTCCACAGCCTGGCTGAGCAAGGTCTCGGCGCTCACAGGGGGCGGCTCACTGCCCAGCACCTTGTTCAATAGTTTCTCTGTCTGTTCTGAGGCCACCTTCACCTCCAGCTGGGCCCGATACAACCGTTCCTTCGGCAGCCCTGGACGCTGGGTGCCTTCCCTGAGCAGGTCCCCAAGGGAGGAGCAGCGGGGATGGAACTGAGGTGGCAGGTCCCAAGGGGGGGGTTCTGTGGCCATTGTTGCTTGCTCTGGGCTAGTTCCTGGGGTGTCTGAAGCATGGGATGGCTTGGCAGGCTCAGGACCATCATCCACGCCATTCACGGAGACCTGCTCTGGGCCTGGGGCAGGGGTCCCAGGGGCCTCCGAACTCTGCGTTGGCCCAGAGGCCTCCATTCCACTCAAGCAGGCTTTCATCTTCTCTGATAAGATCTTGGGTGGAGGTGCAGGAGGCTTTCCACCTTCCCTGGGGGCAGCCTCTGTGGTCTCAGGACTGGGCATCTGGGCTGGTTCTGTGCTCTCCAGAGCAGAGGGCTCCTCAGGGCTGGGGTTCTCCCAGCTCACCTTCAGTTTATCAGGCAAGATGCTGTTGGGGGCCTGCACAGAGATACTGTCCTCCCCCAACAGGGCCTCTGGGTCCTCTTGGCTCTCAGGGTGGTCTTCAGAGCTGAGTGAGACAGGAGTTGGGGCTCTTTCCACTGAAGGAGGTATCACTCTGTCACCGAGGCTGGTAGGCTCAGGTGTTGGGGAAGGCTTGGTAGGAGGCATGGGGGGCCGAAGTGCCTCCCGGGGCTGGGATGCACTGACATTATCATCGCTGGGGGCAAACACTGGTGGCCCGCTGTCCGGAACATCGAGATCCAGGCGCAAAAGCCCATCAGAGGCTGCGCTGGCTACCTGGTGGGGGCATGGTATCCAAGCGTCATCTTGGCTGACTGGGTCAAGTAGAGTTTTCCCCAAATCATCTCAAGCTCACTCACTTCTGCCTGCCCTTCTTGGAGATTTGTCCCATCTGCCAGCCCCTCTTGCAGTCCTTGCCTGCCCAGCTGACCCCAGGGGAGAACAGGTACACCAAGCAAGTGGCTGCTTCCCCACCAGTCTCTGGGGACTCCCCGCAATCAAGGGACCTTCCCAGGGAGCCTCAGAGGCCCTGGGGCAGACCAGAGCAGAGGCCTCTCCCAAGGTCCCTGAGATGGTAGAGGTCCTGACTGGGACCCTTACACCCTTTACCATGCACCGTGTGATCTGGCTAACACCTACTGAGTCACTTGGGCCCACCACAGAGATGTCCCCCCAACACACACACTGCACCCCCCAGGTCTTCCCTTGGGTATTCCTGTTCTCTCTAGGTCCTCCCCTGCAGGCACCTATTCCCCAGCTGACAGACGGAACAAGAAACAAACCTTCCAACAACCTTGGGTGCCTCCCTCCCCTGGTCTCTTCCCTTTGGGGCACCCGAAGATCTGCACCCCACTACAGCTCAAAGCTGACTAATTCTCTTGGAAAATATGCTTCAAATGTCACTACCTACTTTTTCTTCATTCCTTCCCTTGTCACTTGTAGATGCCAACCTGGCTGAAGGCCCCCAGGTCCTGTGCCCATCCATCTTGGGATGCCCTGGCCTCTTTGGCTTCCTCTCTCTTGGCTGCCACTGGCTTCTCCTCTCTACCCCAAAAGGTCACACCTGCTGAGGCTCTTTCCCGGTCTCTCAAATCTGATCCCCCTCATCAGCTCCACTGGTCTGAAAGAGGCTTCCCCTCTCCTGTAACTTCTTCCAAATTCCCCGCGCACCTCCCTTTGCCCAGAGTCCAGGTCTGTGGCACCTCAGATTATCTTCCCGCTCTGTCCAATCCTGGCATTCAAGCAAACCTAGGTTGTTCAAGCTTCCTGGTGTCTCCCATCAGCCCCTCTTTCCTCATTCCCCCAGCCTGGCAGGCCCCCTCCCCATCCTTTCCAACCCACGCTCCAACCCAGCCAGCCCAGCGCCTCACACTGACTTGTGGATCAAGCCTCCCATTCTGTTTCCACTCCTGCATTCAAGGCCTCCACAATTTCCTCCCGCAGCCCCACCTTCCCAGACCAACCTCCCAAGCAAACAGAGCCACCTGGCACACCTTGACCTGCCCTGCCCCGGAGTCCCCCTCATTCCAAATCTGCCAACTAAAACCCATTCTGTCCTTCAAAAGGCAGCTCAAATGCCAGTGGCTCTTCCATGGTCCTCCCCCTCCCCTCCCAGAGCCTTTCTCAGGACCAGATCAGACATGGCTCTGCTTGGAACAGCTGTGCTCTCAGGGGCAGGGACTGGCCTCAGGGACCTCCATTTTCTTCAGGCCAACTCTGCCTAAGGCCACTGTGTGGACCACAAATGGAGAAGGCTGTGGGCTCAGGAACATCTACCCCCGGGGCACATCCGACACAGGTGCCTCCATCGCCCTTCCTGTACACCATTCAGCAAGCCTGACTCCAGATGTTCTCAGGAAAGAGGTGGCCCAGAGCCCAGCTGCCACACTAAGGGGCCAGGGTCCCAGGTTCAAGTGACCTCCCACCATCCAAGCTGAGGGCAAGGCCTTACCTCCTTCAGGTGGACCCTGGTCGGTGGCCGGCGCCGCTGGCCCCCCCTCACCCGGTCCCGTGTCACATGCTCCAAGACACAACTCTTGTCCACCTTCACCTGGGAAGGACAGGGAAGCAGGTCAGTCCCCACAAGGCCTTGGGGAGAGTGGGAAATACCCATTGGTTTGAGTATTGGTTTGGGATCCTGCTCAAAGGCAGGATCTGCACCCTGCCCCTCACCACTGCCCTGAGGAGTCTCCCTGCCTCTGGGCCTCTGCCACTGTCCGTGTCTATACTGCACTGGTGGTCCCTCTGCCAAGTCCGAGGCTCTTCTGCTCTCTGTAGCTGTCCCCTTTGCCAGTCTTCCTGCCCAAATATTGCCTCTTAGCTGGGGAGTGGGGAGAAGCCAGCCCATGATCCCTGGTGATTGGTTTCCCAAGGAGGCTGGCCCTGACCTCTGCCTTTTTTTTTTTTTTTTTTTTTTTTGCGGTACTGGGGATTGAACTCAGGAGTATTCTACCTTCGAGCTATACCCCCAGCCCTATTTTTTATTCTTTATTTTGAAACCGGGTCTCACTAAGTTGTAGAGTGCCTCACTAGGTAGCTGAGGTTGGCCTTGAACCTGGATCCTCCGGTCTCAGCCTCCCAAATGCTGGGATTACAAGCGTGCGCCACCACGCCCGGCTATGACCTCTGCCTCTTTACCTGACACCAGGAAAGAGAAGGGGCTGTGCCTCTTGGGCCTGAGTGTCTGGAGGATAGCATCTCTCTAAGGGTCAGAAAAGAGGGTCAGGAATAGTTGGAGAGCCAGAGTAAGATTCATATGGCAAATCTGAACTCTGAACCCGAGTGACCTGCTCCTATGAGGGAGTGGGGGCTCAGGCCTGCCTGGGGCTCCAACAATCTTGTTTCTCTGTGGAGAAGCCATAGACTCTGTTCTGTCAAGACGGTGGACTGAGGCCCAGGCCAAAGCTCCTGTGGTTTTCTTCAATACCCACATGAGGTCCATCAACTGTCTCCTTTTCTACCTGTCTCCCCAGGTAGTAAAGGGCTGAGCATGACACAGTGACACAGATAGGAGAGAACAAGGAGCCACAGGCTGGGGGTTGGGATGTGGGTGCTGGGAGGGACTTGCTTGGGAAGGTTTGTTTCTCTCTGGTCTCATCTTCTGCAATCCAAGGTGTCACACAAGGTGGTCCTTGAGTTCATTTTAGCCCAAATAGCTAAGGATCTATAATGTGAAAGACAAATCCTCCCTCAGAGATCCTGGCCTCATGGGACATCCTGCCCTCCCTGCACCAGGTCATGGCAGATGTTGCCACAGTCACCATTACAACACAGGGGGCTGAGGTCATTGCAGACAGAGTGACCCAGGGCTGAGAAGCAGCCTGGCCCAGACGTCATGGGCAAACTGAAAAGGAAGCTCTGAGGCATGCTGCCCTCTCTTCCCTGGGCCACCTGCTGTTACCAGCTGAGGCTAGGCTGGAAAAGATGCAGGGCTGCAACCAATTAAATTCTACCCCACTTTCATGTGTGTGTGTGTGTGTGTATGTGTGCGCGCACACACTGAGAACTAAACCCAGGGGCATTTTCCCTCTGAGCTACAACCCACTGGGATTTCAGGTGTGTGCCACCATGTCCAGCTGCTTATGTGCTTTTTAATTTAAAACAGATTACTTAATTTCCTTATGCTTAAGTTCACCTGTAAACTAAGGACACCACCCCCCACTTTAAGAGGTAAATGAAGAGTGCCAGAGGCCCCAGTGTTTGTAGCAGTGGGCCGAGGTGGCAGAGCCGCTGGGGATGGCGCACCTCATCGAAAGCCTTGTTCTTGCCTCGGCTGATTCCCTCATTGAGAGCTTTGATCCAGGACTCCTTCTCCTCACCGCTCGGTGCCTGGAACTTGATGTCGCTGACCTGCAAGGGAATTGGGTGAGGTAGACGGCAGATAGTAATGGAGCTCACATTTGGCTTGAAGAAGTTTGACACACCAGGCCTGAAAGTCCAAATGACCTCACAACCAAGGGCAAGGGCGGGAAAGACACAGAAGAGAGGGGCTCTCCTCCAACCCCTAGCTGCTGGAGGCTTGGACTGGACTCAGCCTTGCTCCATGGAAAGTACTTGGATCTGGTGCTGCTCCATAGGACTCCCCCAAGCTAGCTGTTTGATCTCTGGTCTTTAGTTCACTTTGCAAAGTAGAAACAGTCCCAGTCTACACCCAGGCTGAGTATAATGACAGAGGTGACAGGGGAAAGTAGCATCCATTAAATCCATTAAGGAAGTGTCACTGGAACCAGGGCCACCCTGACCTCCACAGCGAGCTCCACACCCCACTCTGGCCCCCACTGAAAAGAAAAATACAGCCGGGCGTGGTGGCGCACGCTTGTAATCCCAGCATTCGGGAGGCTGAGACCGGAGGATCCGGGTTCGAGGCCAGCCTCAGCTAACTAGTGAGGCCCTCCGCAACTTAGTGAGACTCGGTTTCAAAATAAAGAATAAAAAATAGGGCTGGGGGTATAGCTCGGAGGTAGAATGCCCCTGAGTTCAACCCCCAATGCTGCAAAAAATAAAAATAAAAAAATAAAAAAAAAAAAGAAAAATACAGCCCAATTCCTGAAGCCCCAGCATCTCTTTTTTTTTTTTTGGCCGTACTAGGGATTAGACCCAGGGGGATTCTACCTCCGAGCTACACCCCCAGACCTATTTTTTATTCTTTATTTTGAAACCCTCACTAAGTTGTGGAGGGTCTCACATAGTTGAGGGGGCTGGCCCTTTCGATCCTCCTATCTCAGCCTCCCAAGTACTGGATTACAAGTGTGTGCCACCACGCCCGGCTCCAGCATCTCCTTTCTGGCCTTGAACTAGATGGTAAAGAGAAGGGTATTAATCGGTGTGGTGGTGCAAGCCTGTATTCCCAGTACTTGGGAGGCTGAGACAGAAGGATCACAGGCTTGAGGCCAGTCTCAGCAACTTAGGGAAACTCTATTTTGAAATAAAAATCTAAAGTAAAATAAAGGGTTGGGGTATAGCTTGGAAGTAGAATTCAATCCTCAGTACCAAAAATAAAGAAAAAAAAAAGTGTCTAAAGTGCTATATCTGGAGCATAGCAGTGTAGAATAATTCCTTTGTAGTAGGAATTAATGCCATTGCCTTCCTCCAGGACAAACAGTCCCAGTTTCCTCATCTGTAAAACTGGATAACACATCCTACCACAAAGCAATGCTGAGGGAATTAAGCATAAAGACAGGGCCTGGCACATAGTAGGTACTCAGTAAACAGTTACTGAATGAATGAGCCAATAAATGAATGAACTGGTTCCTTCCCTTGCCCTGTTTTTGGGCGGCTGCCTACTCTCTGACCTCAAGATGCCCTAGTTCTTTGTTGGCGGTGGCCAGCCTCCCACCCCCACCCTGGGGTTAGATAGCCTGCCCTCCTGCCACTCTCCCAGTTATGTAACACCTCAGCACAGGCCTGGCCCCCTCGGCATCCTCATTATATAACTTCCTCCTGGCCACACGCCTCCTGCTCATACTGGGCCCTGGGTCCCCCCCCCACATGCCAGGCACAGCCAAATGCTCATTTGCATGACCAGGGTAAATTCGATCCTGGCAGCAGATCTGCAGTTAAGTCAGAAACCCCAGGGCACCCTGGCAACTGCCTCTCAGCCCAGCCATCAGGGCTGCTGGGGCTCAGGGAGGGACTGCACAATCCTCCCAATCTTGTGATGGGAAAGGGGGGTCTGGGGCCATCTCCTCTGACCCTGGCGGCTGCTCTGGGTCAGGGGCTCTGAGCTGGGACGGGGGCGCAGAGAGCTTGAGAAGTACACAGTGGAAGTCAGTAGAGTGGGACAGGAGAGAGTCAGATGGCCAAGTCCTACTCTCTTTACTACCCTGGCCTCAAAAGGACAAGAACAGAACTATAGGACGCAACTCACCCACTGGCCCAGCCCACCTGAAGCAGGTGGTGCAAAGATGTCCGCTCCCCTGGGAAAGGGAATGCAAGGTTCCCCAGGGGACCCAGCTCTACCCTAAGGCACCCTGTAATCCTGGCTCAATGAGCCAGGCATTCCACAAGGATGACCTGAATAGGGACAATTAGAATGAATACCAAGAAGTCCTGAAGGGCCACAGGCTGAAACAAGTCCTTCTGAGAAGCCCCAGGGACAGAGGGCCTGTGAGGAGCTTAGGTGCTCATAAGACTGGCCACCGAATGGGCTCACAGGCCTGGGAAAGGGGGAAGGGCAGAATGGCACAGAGGAAAGGGGGAGGGGAAGAGAGGAGGCAGGAAGGAGGAAAGGGCCAAGCTGGCCAAGACCGGCAGGGCAGCCAGGCCCAGCAGTGGCCACCCTGCTTCCTGGCAGCGGCCGCTTGTGACCTCATGGGCAGGGGCGTGGGGATGGAGAGGCAGGGGGAGAGGGACATGCAAGACACTGGAGTCTTTGTTTATTTGATTAGAGGGGAAAAAAGGCGGCCTCAGGACCAGACAGCCAGGGTCACATGACCTCACAGGCGGCTAGAGGCTGTGCTGAGGACCAGGAACACCCAGAGTGATGGGAAAAGCAGGAGGTGGGGTGTGGGATATGGTGCTCTGGGCCAGGTCCGCCACCTGACCTCTGGGGAGCCCTCACTCTCTGTGTGAGCCAGGTGGTGAGGGTCAGGGGCCCTTGCGCTAAAAACAGGTCATGCCTTTACCCACTGTGGCTACCATCATCTGCTCCAAGCCCCATCTCCCAATTGATTGTCCTGTTCCTACAGTTGCCCAGAGTCAACCTGAGCCCTTGGCAGAGTCGCGGGTGGGAAGAGGGTATTAGCTGAAGAAGCCGAAAACGCAGCTGTACAAACAGGCCTCTCTGAAGTGATGTCCCACCCCAAGGTGGGCCCAGCCGGCCTAGCCCACCACCAGCTGCTCTGAGAGCTAGGAAAGGAGGTGCCCACAAAACAGTATGGGCAGAGGGCAGAGGGCAAGGCCTCCTCCACTCCACACCCACATACACACACTAGGTGCATGCTCATGGGCCAAACACACAGGTTCAGCCCTTCCCATCACACACACACACACACACACACACACACACACACACACGGCACCCACTGGGAGAGGCAGTGGGTCTCCAGGGCCTGGAAGATCAAAATGTGACTCTCTTGTCCTCAAAGAACCCTCAACAGCAGATGGTAAGTGAACCTGGGCCCAGTCCCAGCATAAACCTCCCCAGGCCCTGGGGCACATCCTCCAACTCCCCCTCCAGGACCTCCTCAGTTGCTTCTTTGCCCCCACCACCTGCAGAGGAGGACAAAGGATTAAGGAGTAAAGCAGCAGGGCTTGGTGGTACACGCTTATAATCCCAGTACTTGGGAGGTTGAGGCAGAAGGATCGCAGGTTCTCGGTCAGCCTCAGCTACTTAGTGAGGCTCTCTGAAACTTAGACCATGTTTCAAAATAAAGAATAAAAAATGGAGCCGGGCGTGGTGGCGCACGCTTGTAATCCCAGCATTCGGGAGGCTGAGACCAGAGGATCCGGGTTCGCAGCCAGCCTCAGCTACCTAGTGAGGCACTCCGCAACTTAGTGAGACCTGGTTTCAAAATAAAGAATAAAAAATAGGGCTGGAGGTGTAGCTCGGAGGTAAAATGCCCCTGAGTTCAATCCCCAGTACTGCAAAAAAAAAAAAAAAAAAAGAGTAAAAAATGGGACTGGAGGTATAGCTCAGCTCAGAGGTAGAATGTCCCTGGGTTCAATCTCCAGTACCACACACACAAAAAAAGAGTAAAGCATCAGGTCTCCTCCAGGGCCCAAGGCCCCAGGGGCTCCTGGCCTTAGAGCTGGGAAAGAAACAGAAAGGTCTTCAGCAGGCCCTGCCCACCTAGACCTGGTCCCCAGCCCCCAGCCTCTGTGATAACCCCACTCTGCAAGGCTCCACATGACATGTGGAGGGAGGTGTCATGGGGGCTGGCGAGAGGTGCTATACATGCCAGCCTCAAACCTAAACTCCCTCCTGACACCTGTGAAACTACACTAGGTGTCAATGCCCACCGACACCCTGCCAGAGAAGAGTGGTGTAAACTGTAAATTTCATCTGCACATGGTACAGGGCCCAGGGACAGAATTTCCCAGGCAAGAGAACTTCCCTAGCTATATCTGATATAAGAAAGAAGGAAGGAAGGAAAGAAAGATGGGGGCTGTAGGCCTCTTAGCCTGGGGCCCAAGAGTGGGGCTGAAGGGGACCCTCCCAGAAAGGCCTGGGATGAAGTGGAAGCTACACCATTCCCTCTTCCCCAGATTCCCCCAAGGTGTTGCAGGCTTGGTGGGGTGGAGGCCTCGTCCACAGTTCTCCTGCCTCCGCCCTGGGCCTCTTGTGTCCAGGGTGCAGGAGAGGGCCAAGGGCCCACCTCCCAGCAGCTACTTCCAGCTACAGCCTGTGATGGAGACCTCAGGGCATGAAACTGGAAGAGGAGAGGAAGGCTCTCAGCAGAGCCCTAAGTGTATCTCCCATCAACCACCAAGGAGCCACCAAGACAAAACAAGAAGGTCTATGGTGGCTACTGGGTTTAGGCCTCAGCCCACTCCACAGGAAACGCAGGCTGCTTCAAGGGGCCCAGCCTGTCTTGGGCCCTCAGGGCTGATCTTCCCAAGCAGACTGGCCTGGAGGGAGGAAGGCAGCAGCAGGCATCTCCCTACCTTGTTCCCTGGGGATCGCAGCAGGATAAAGCGGTGCTTCCGCTTGAGGAGGGCACGAAGGTCCTGACATTTCTCATAGCTGCCCAGCTCCACTGTCTCCACACACTTCTGCTCATCCTGGGGAGAGAGACGATGGGGACATAAGCCAGACCCACCAAGGTCTTCAACAGCCCAGACCATGCTCTGGACCCCAATCCCACTCGGAAGGATATCACATGACCCAGGTGTGGTACTCAAACCCTGCAGGTAGACAGTGTTGGGTATGTGCTGGCTAGAGGAATGTCTGCAAAGCTCACCATCCAGATAAGAAATGGGAGCCAGGCGTGGTGGCCCACACTTGTAAGCCCAGCATTTGAGAGGCTGAGACCAGAGGATCCAGGTTCACAGCCAGCCTCAGCTACTTAGTGAGGCATTATGCAACTTAGTGAGACCTTGTTTCAAAATAAAGAATAAAAAATAGGGCTGGAGGTGTACCTCAGAGGTAGAATGCCCCTGGGTTCAATCCCCAGTAAAATAGGCTGGGGGCGGGTACATGCCTAAGGGATGAGTCCAGTGTGCCTAGGCTGGAAAGGGAAAGGCAAGTAGAAGCTGGAAAAGCTTAGAAAAGGTGCCCGGGTCTGTGCAGGCCCAGAGACCAGGCAGAGATTGTGAAAAGGTAACTTGGAATAAGGATACAGAGTATCACAAAATGGAGAGAAAAGAGACTTTCCAAGAAGAGTCCAGGGGAAGTATGAACAAGGCACACTTGAGGCCACAGGCCCTGCCTCAGTGTGGTGATCCTGAGCTGGCTCCCTCACTTGGCTGTGGAGAGTGACCCCTCATCCTGGGCTGCAGGCCATGAACAGAGAACATTCAAAAGCATCCTACCCTGCCCCCAGCCTGTCACTCGGAGGCCTCATCCCTAGGTAGGCCAGCAGCCAGGACAGTGCCTAGCTTCTACCAGACTGCCTTCCTGCCCACAGGGAGGGTGCTCTCCACAAGCTTTACCCATCAAGTGCCTCCCCAGCAAGCTGCCTGGGACAAGCTCCTTCCTCAATGGTGGTCAACTGGTTCCTCTTCTAGAGGAAACCCAGCTGGAACAACTTCCTGGGAAGCAGGCGCAGGCCCTTTGGAAAGGAGGTGGAGACACTAGCCTGGAGACTGTCCAAGAAGTTACAGAAACCCTTGCTGATGTCCACTGGCAAGAGACCTGCCAGTGAGCACTTTTGTATCCCTGATTCTCCTGAGGCTCACAAGAATCCTGAGAACCCAAGCCGGGCGTGGTGGTGCACACTTGTAACCCCCAGCATTTGGAAGGCTGAGACTGGAGGATCCGAGTTCTCGGCCAAGCCTCAGCTGCTTAGTGAGGCCCTCTGCAACTTAGTGAGACTCTGTTTCAAAATAAAGAATAGCTGGGCTGTGCTAGCGCACACTTGTAATCCCAGTATTTGGAAGGCTGAGACTGGAGGATCCGGGTTCAAGGCTAGCCTCAGCTACCTAGTGAGGCACTCTGCAACTTAGTGAGACCCTGTTTCAAAATAAAGAATAAAAAATAGGGCTGGGGGTATAGCTCGGAGGTAGAATGCCCCTGAGTTCAATCCCTAGTACTGCCAAAAAAAAAAAAAAAAAAAAAAAAAAAA
>PVLC010028597.1:0-20900 GCA_004027655.1 Graphiurus murinus
GTCTGACAGGCTTTATTTTAAGCCCCTATGTCTTATGTGAGGAGTTTACATGCAAGCCCTGAGATTTTGAAAGCTAACCATCATGGTGTGTGCATGAAATTCTGAGTCTTTTCTACATCTGTTATCTGTTTGAAAATTCTGACCTGAAGGCAAAAAGCACTTGAATTACAGACCATATGGAACATCTGGAAATTTCTCATTTCCATTTGTTGGGCCATAACTAAAACCCCATCTCTTCCCTAGTTCATTACTTCACTCACTAATGATTAGTGCTACATCAGGTCTGTTTCAATTCCCCTTTCTGGCTCAGTAGTTCTCTGTGCCTTTTATTTCCTGCTGTCTTGAACTCTGCTTCACTTGCTCTCCTCCATTTCATTTACTATAATGATAAGCCTCCCTCCACACATTATTTTGGTTCAATTAAGTATCTAGGAAGGTCAGAATAGCAGCATTTTATCCTTCTAGTTAGATTACCACTATCGGTCAGCATACTTCATTGCAAAGAATAATTGTGATATTTCCATTCATAAAGGACCATGAAAATTTTGCCTAGAATAAGTGTATGTATGTATGTATGTATGTATGTATGTATGTATGTATGGAGAGAGAGAAAGACGAGAGAGAGAGAGAGAGAGAGAGAGAGAGAGAGAGAGAGAGAGAGAGAGAGATTTTATAATTCTATGTAGATTTAAATACTTTGCTTTTTTTTTTTTTGGTGTGTGTGTGTGATACTGGGGATGGACTCCAGAGGTATTCTATCTTCAGTCTACACCTCTAGCTGATTTTATTTATTTATTTGGAAACAAGGCCTCACTAGGTTTATGAGAGTCTCACTATTTGCTGAGGCTGTCCTCCAACCTGCAATCCTCCTGTCTCAGCTTCCCAAGTACAGAGATTACAGACATGTGCCACCATGCCTGGCTAATACTTTGCTTTTTATACTGAGTTTTTCTCTCACGTATTTGATAATCTTTTTTTTTTTATTCCAGTTCTGGGGATTGAACCCAGGGGCATTCTACCTCCAAGCTTTACCCCCCCCCCATCCTACTTTTTATTCTTTATTTTGAAACAGAGTCTCACTAAGTTGCAGAGGGCCTCACTAAGTAGCTGAGGCTGGCCACACACTCGGATCTTCTGGTTTCAGCCTCCCAAGTACTGGGATTAGAAACATGCACCACCATGCCCGGCTCTCTCATGTATTTGAACATAGCAATCAGAATATTACCTTTATACTATTTTGATATTTTTATACTGTTCATTAATTCTAGAAAAAGGTTCAGAGAAAAAGTTATTGCATATAAAATTTGTGGTTTTTTTAAAGAATTTTTTCTGAAATCCTGTGCTTCCTCTCTACATCCTCTCCACCAAATATTGCCCACTTCCAGCCAAGTTTGTATCAGGTTTCCTTGTTATTCTTTGCAGTTATAAATGTGATGTTAATATTTTGTTTGTTTATTTCTTTGTTTGCAGTGTAGAGTATCAAACCACCACCTCAAGCACACCAGGCAAATACTCTACCACTGGGACCCTCCCCTTCTCAGCTCTATGTGTTATTAACATTTTGGAAGGAAAGTAATGGTTTCAGAGACAGAATCAGTCATAGAAATAGGGCAGGAAGATTGAAGAAAATGAGGAAAATATTGTAATTTGAAAATTAGTCTCTTTTCCTTTTCTTTCCACATGGAGATGACATGTAACCTACAGTCTGAGTGTATGATGTAGAAATCTGTTCCTATACAACTCTATATTGACTTTTTAAAAGCAATAAACCATTTCCTTGATACAGGGCTTGAGAACATGCTAAATAAACATATTCTTTCTTCTGAGTCACAAACCAACTAAGAATTAACCATGCAAACAGGAATAAAAACAAAGGATTTAACTACTGCTGACCTGAATTTATTTCCTTTTGTTTAATTGGAGGCACCATAATTTTATATCATATGGGGTATATACACACACAACTCTTGTCCTCCCCACTATGTCTACCCTACCCTCACTCTACAAGTCTTTGAGATTGGAATTGCCAATTTTGTATATGTTCATAGCATTATTTCTATTATTGTATTCTTTATGACTTCACTTCCCACCTTTCCTAAGCACCCTCAGTCATCCCCCTGGAGTCTCTGCTTATCTAACTGCTTTTGACCTTAGAGCCAAGTATCTCTTTAGCTTTGACATATAAGAGAGAACATACATCTTTTTGTTCTTTGGGACTGGTTGTACTCAGTATAATATTCTCAAATTTCTTCCATTTTCCTGTGAATGGTCTAATTTTGTTCTTTTCGGTTGCTAATGATGTTGAACATTTCCTCATACATTTACTGGCCATGTGTATTTCTTTTGTGAAGAGTCTAGTTCACTTGTCCACTTTTTGATTGAGTTATTTGTTTTCTTAGTGGTGAGTCTCTTGAGTTCTCTGTATATTCTAGATATTAGTCCTCTATCAGAGGAGTAGTTGGTAAAAATTTCCTTTGGGCTCTCTGTTGAGGTTCTTGAGGGTTTCCTTTGTTGCACAAAAGCTCTTCAGTTTAATACAATCCCATGTATTTATCTTCCTTTGAGTTGCTTGTGCCTTTGGGGTCTTGTTGAGAAAGTTTTACCTGTGCCTATATGTTAAAGTATTGGACCTATGCCCTCTTCAAGTAGCTGTAAGGTCTCTGGTCTGACTTCCAGGTTTTGAATCCATCTTGAATTGATTCTTGTGCAGGGCAAGAAAGTGGGGTTTATTTCAATTTTTCTGCATATGGCTAACCAGTCTTGCCAACACCATTTGTTCAAGAGGCCGTCTTTTTTCTACTGTATATTTTTGGCCACTTTGTCAAAAATAAATTGGCTGTAAGAGTGTGGACTTGTTTCTGAGTCTTCTTTTCTGCTCCATTAGTATAGACACACATAGGTGTGTCTTTTTGTGCCAATACCATGCTGTTTTTATTAGTATGGCTTTGTAGTGTAGTTTGAAGTCAGGTATTGTGATTCCTCCTGGATAGTTCTTGTTGCTGAGAACTACTTTGGCTATTTTGGGCTTTTGTTGTTCCAAATGTAATTAAGGACAGATGTTTTTATGTCTGTAAGCAATGACCTTAATAGTTTAATGGGTATCACATTGAATTTGTAGATCACTTTTGGAAAGTGAGCATTTTGATATTTATTTTGCCTATGCAAGAACATGAATGATCTATCCATATTCTAAGGTCTTCTTTGATTTCTTTATTCGATGTTTTATAATGTTTCTTTTTTTATTTTTTGTGGTACTGGGGATTGAACTCAGGGGTGTTCTAACTTCAAGCTATACCTCCAGCCCTATTTTTTATTCTTTATTTTGAAATAGGGTCTCACTAAGTTGTGGAGTGCCTCACTAGGTAGCTGAGGCTGGCCGCAAACCCAGATCCTCTGGTCTCAGCCTCCCAAATGCTGGGATTACAAGCGTGCACCACCACGCCCCGCTATAATGTTTCTTATAGAGGTCTTTTATCCCTTGGTTAGGTTTATTCCTATGTATTTTATTTTGGGGGGCTATATCATAAGTGGCTGTGTTTTCTGGATTTCTTTTTCAGTGGATTTGTGGTTGGCATACAGGAAAGCTTCTGATTTTTAAAAATTCATTTTGTATCCAGATGCTTTGCTGAATTTGTTGATCAATTGTATAAGCCTTTTGATTGAGTTTGTTGGGTCTTCTAAGTATAGTATCATGTCATTGGCAAATAGGGAAAGTTTTAGTTCTTCCCTTCCTACATGTATTCCTTTGATTTACTTCTCTTGCCTTATTGCTCTGGCTAGAGTCTCAAGTACTATATTGAACAAAAGTAGTGATAATGGACTTCCTTGGCTTGTTCCTGTTTTTAGTGGGAACTCTTCAGTTTTTCTCCATTTAATATGATGTTTGCTGTGGGCCTATTGTATATTGCCTTGATGATGTTGAGATATTTTCCTTTATTCCAATTCCCTGTAGTGCTTTTAGCATTAATGGGTGTTGGATTTTGTTGAATGCTTTTTCAGAGTCTATTGAAAGGATCATAAAAGTTTTGTCTTTGTGTTTGTTTATATGTGAATTACATGTATTATTTTTCATATGTTGTACCAGACTTGCATTCCTGGGATGAACCCCATGTGGTCATGCTGTGTAATTTTCTTGATGTGATTTTGAATGTGCATTGCTATTATTTTGTTTAGAAGTTTTGCATCTAAGTTTATCAATGATATAGACATATAGTTTTCTTGAGCTGTCTTTGTTTGGCTATGGTATTAATGTAATTATGACTCATATAATGTATTTGGGAGAGTGTGTTTGCTTCTATTTCATGGAATAGATTGAGGAATATTGGGATTAGCACTTCTATAATGATTTTACAAAATTCATTTGGAAAACCATCTGCTCCTGGGCTTTTGTTTGATGGTAGACTCTTTATTTCTGCTTCAAAATCTTTGACTGCTATTGGTCAGTTTAAGTTTTCTATTTTTTCTTGATTCAATTTAGGAAGGCTGCATGTGTCCTGAAATGTGTTAATTTCTTTAAGATTTTCCATTTAGTTGGAATATAGTTTTTAAAAATAGTTTCTCAAAATTCTCTGAATTTCCACAGTGTTGGTGATAACATCACCTTTTTTTGTTTCTTATTTTGAGAGTTTTGGTTGCTTCTCTCCTTCTTTTAGTTAGGATGACTAGTGGTTTATCTATCTTTTTTATTTTTTCAGGAGACCAGCTTTTGGTTTTTTTGATTTTCTATATTTCTTATTCTCTACTTCATTGATTTATGCTGAGATTTTATTAATTTCCTGTCTTCTACTGGCTTTGGGCTTACACTATTCCTGTTTTTAAAGTGCTTTGAGATGTGTCATTAGGTTATTTATTTGGTGATTTTCTGTTCTTCTTATGTGGGCCCTCAGTGCTATAAATTTTCCTCTTAGTTCTGCCTTCAAGGTGTGCCAGAGGTTTTGATATGTTGTGTTTCTGTTTTCCTTTGTTTCTTGGAATTTCTTATTTTCTCCTCTTACTTCTTCTATAACTCATTTCTCATTCAGCAGTGTGGTACTCAGTTTCCATGTGTTTATGTGATTACTCTGGGTCTTCTTATAGTTGATTTCTAGTTTCATTTCATTGTGGTCTGAAAGGACATAGGGGATCATGTCACATTTTTTGAATTCGGTACTGCTTGCTTTGTGGCCCAAGACTTGTTCTATTTTGTAGAAGCTTCCATGAATAGCTGAGAAAAAAGTGTGAATTCAGTTGTAATTGGGTGAAATATTCTGTATGTGTCTAATAGATAAATTTGGTTTATGATGTTCTTTAGGTCTGAGGCATCTTTACTGTTTTTTCTAGAAGATCAGTCTAGTGATGTGACAGGAGTGTTGAAGTCTCCCAGTATTATTGTATTGGGATATATGTGTAAACATCACAAAGAGTTTGTTTTATGAAAGTGGCTGCACCTATGCTTGGGCATAAATGTTGACTATTGTTATTTCCTCTTATTGAATTATTACTTTACCAGTAAAAAATCTCCGTAGCTTCTGCCTATTAGGTAGAGCATATGATGTTTTACATTTTGTGACTGACTAATCTCACATAACATAATGTTTTCCAGTTCCATCCATTTCCATGCAAATGACATGATTTTTTTCTTTTTTATTGCTGAGTAAAATTCCCATTTCTTAAGTTTATATCTTTGTTACTTATTCTAGCTTTCTCTAAATCTATAGGTTTCTTATTTCTATTTTCTCTTTCTGAGTAGTATATTATTGTGGAGTTATATATTTACCACTAGGTATGTGTTATGGTTGAATAGTCTATATATATAGTTTTTCTCTGTTCTCTGTTTTGCTTTTAATACTCTTTGAGACCATCCTTGAAAACTATGTCTATTATCAGTCCCACTGTTGTTGTACCTGCATAATGTCAGTACTGAGTTGTGTTTACTCTGTGGCTCCTTCTGCCCACTGAAATTGTGATACTGATATATTTCAGGTATTAGGATTCAGAGTCCTGTCTTTCACTTCCATTATAGGGATTCAACTCAGAATTGTGAGCAGAACAGTTTGTGCCCAATATGGTTTTAAACCTCGATGTGTGAGGTGTTAGGAGATTCCTATTCTCAGCTGTGGTTAGTTTATCCTTGTTGTTTGGCAGTCCTTTCTGGTGGTTCACCCCTCTGGTCTAATCTGAGTAGTAGAGGTTTAGAGGGATCAGCTGGTATATACAAGGTCAAGTTGTGTTGTATTGAATGGTGAACGTTGGATGAGGGGGGAGAAGCTGGAGTGATGGGTGCAAAAAGAGGGTAAAGTAGAAGATATGATCAAGTACAATGAGAGTTTGAGTGTAATAGGTGTATATATATGGTAGAGATTAGAGATAGGTAATACATGGATTCTAGTAGTCAATGTAGAATATTTAATTGTAATGATATGAAATCAATTTACTGTAAGACAGAGGAAAAAAAAGGCTGAAAAGAAGAAAGTAGATAGAAAAGAGGGATTTGATGTCTACTCACTGTAGTGATTTTCAAACATGTTCCAAGTGATCTCATTTTTTCAGTGGCCTATAGTGGTGATGTCAGTTTATAGACCCACTTCTGGGCCTTCTGCAGTGATTAGGACCCTGCACTGATATCTTTCTCTGTCAGTGCAGGCACCAATTGCAGCTGGTGCCCCTCCCACTGCACATTTGAGTCTCTGAGTTCCCCACAGGGCCTGTTCCAGGGCCATTCTCTGTCTATGCAGGTGGCCAATGTCAGTGGGGCTCTGAGTATAATCCTAGGGCTCTGAGCTTCGCACAGGCCCTGTGTGTGTCTCTCTCTCTATCTGTCTACATAGGTAGTGGTGTCCAGTGTACTCATGGGAGAGTCTCCAGAGATTCCATAATGACTCTGTGCCATGCAGGCTCTGGGCCTCTACCATGCCTCTGCTCCAATCCAATCATTTCAGAGGTGGGCCACAAAGTATCAAACTTCACAAGTCTGTGAGGTTTTGTCATTTGCCATGAATCCCCGCTGCCATGTTGAAGAGTTGCCATTGAGTGCTGCTCTGGCTCTGGGGGGATTGGTGGACTGAGCTGCTGCTGCTATAGATTATTGCCAAGTGTCTAGGCATTTGGATTTTTGTTGAACATGTTGCAAGGTGCTGCCCACTTAGGATGTGGAGATCTAAAATCACTTGTTCCACATCAAGTCACTGGCTTCTTTGCAGGAGGTCTTTTGATACCACAGTACTAGCAGTCCTGGCACAGTGCAGACAGGCCAAGATGACATGGCTGGCTGCTGGCAGCAATCCATACATGCAGTGGACTTGCAGGACACTGTTCTTTCCTCTTCTGCCTTCTGGGTTTTGTTCCACTGTGGTTCAATTTTTCAATGCTTTGTTAAAATTTTCACTGCTTTTTTTTTTTCTCCTGTCAAGAAGATGATTTTACAGCAGTTTTGTTTCAAGTTTTATAGTGCCTGAGATGTGCTGCTTCTCTCAGTCTTCATCTTGCTGATCTCCATCTCTTCTTTTAAAAAAAAATGCCTGTTCAGTTTGGTTACAGAATTGAATAAAATCTTCACCGCTTACCCATCTGACAAAGGTCTAATATTTAGAATATATATAGAACTTAAAAACTTGTCAACTGAATTTTAGAACCTTGTTTGAACCAGAGTTTTCTTTTTCTTCCCTTGTGAACTTTGAAACCCATATTTTGTGAGAGGTGTAGAGTGCCAGAGGCCTCCTTCCCCAAACACTAGGAAAGAGCAGAGAGTGCAAAGGAGAATGATTGTGAGCCATGGCTCTCAGTACCTTAGGCCTTGTTGCTAGGATAATCTTGACCATCAGATTGCAACCACTGTTCACCATCCTATCAGCCAGGGAAACCCACTTGCCTGCTCTGGCAAGGGACACTGGAGAAATGGCAGTTGCCTGGCTCTGTACCAGCAGGGCATGGGATGACACTGTGATAAATGCTCTTGTGACTTTATTCCTTGACTAGAAGAGATGAGAGGGGCAAAGAAAAGAGAACCAAACTCCCAAAGTGAAACTCAACTGTTTCTTTTATTATGGATGAACAGAGTTGCTGTCTTCAGCTCTCTTCTTTGGGTGATCTTCCATCCTTAAGCAAAGCAAGCGGCAGGTGTGATAAAAATAAAAAGAAGGGCATTGCTTAGATAGCAAAGGATTATAGAGGTCACTATCTTCAGTTCCTTCAAGAAAAGTGGTCTTCTGCTAAAGCAAGCAAGAAGCTATAAATCATTAAACCAATCTTTTTTAGATTTAGAACAGTTTCCCATAGGCAGGAGCTCTCCAATACTTTTGGAAAGGTGATTAACTCTAAAGTATTACTTTGTTTGAAAATGAGGGGATGGAGTGTATGGTTCTCCTTATTAATGGCATCTGTTTACTAGGTACACAATAGTACTTTCATCTTTACTGTTTTTATACTACATTTTTGGGTCAAAATGCAATTTGATGACATAGATACTTTTATATTTTCAAGTGCTATGGATCTAAAATTGTTACTAGCTTTCCAAGTCACCTATATTTTAAAGTAACATTATTTAGGAGAGGTTTAATACTAAAGTAGTTACTAGTCTTGGAGCTAGAACAGGGTAGTGACAGAAATAAAGTGAAAATTCTTGAGAAAGAGGCATGAATGGTAGTGAGGAAAAAAAGCTAAACAAATAGATAACTACCCTGCCGGGGGTGGTGGCGCACGCTTGTAATCCCAGCATTCGGGAGGCTGAGACCGGAGGATCCGGGTTCGCGGCCAGCCTCAGCTACCTAGTGAGGCACTCCGCAACTTAGTGAGACTCGGTTTCAAAATAAAAAATAGGGCTGGGGGTATAGCTCGGAGGTAGAATGCCCCTGAGTTCAATCCCCAGTACCGCCAAAAAAAAAACAAAAAAAAAAACAACAACAAAAAAATAGATGACTACCCTGAGAAAAGGGAAGAAACAATAATAAGACAAAATAGTGTATAGTATTTTTAATATATATATTATATCTAGAGCAGTTTTAGGTGCATGACAAAACTGTGAGAAAGGTGCAGATTTCCAATGTACCCAGTTTTGTCACACATGTATAGATTTCCCACTATCAGCATTCCACTCCAGAATGGACTGCTGGTTAAATTGATAAACCTCTATTGGCAGACAATTATTTCTCAAATTTCAAAGTTTATTTCAGGTTCACTACTGAAGCTGCACATTTTAAGAATTTTGGCAAATTAATAATTGTATCTACCATTAGAATACACAAAATAGTTTGAAGTCAGATATTGTGATGCTTCCTGCATGGTTCTTGTTGCTAAGAACTACTTTGGCTCTTCTAGGCTTTTTGTTGTTCCAAATGAATTTAAGGACTGATTTTTCTATGTCTGTGAAGAGTGACTTGGTAATTTTATGAGTATCGCATTGAATCTGTTGATCACTTTTGGGAGAATGGCCATTTTGATGATATTTATTCTGCCTATCCAAAGGAATGGAAGATCTTTCCATCATTTAAGGTCTTTGATTTTTTTTTTACTTTTTATAGTTTTTCTTATAAAGGCCTTTTACTTTCTTGGTTAGGATGCTATTGTGAGTAGAATTGTCTTCTGAATTTCTTTTTCAGTGGATTTATGGCTGGCTTACAGGAATGCTTCCCAAGACCCCAAAGGCACAAGCAACTCAAAGGAAGATCAATATATGATATTACATTAAACTGAAGAGCTTCTGTGCATCAAAGGAAACTATCAAGAAGCTCAACAGATAGCCCACATAATGGAAGAAAATTTTTGCCAGCTACTCCTCAGATAGAAGACTAATATCTAGAATATACAGAGAACTCAAAAAACTCACAGCTATAAAAACAAATAACCTAATCAAAACATGGGCAAATTATTTAAACAGATACTTCAAAAAATAAGAAATACAAATGGCAAATAAATGTATGAGGGAATGTTCAACATCATTAGCAATCAGAGAAATACAAATAAAAACTACCCTAAGATTTCACCTAACACGAATTAGAATGACAGTCATCAAAAACAACAACAAATTCTGGAGAAAGTATGGAGAAGTAGGAACCCTAATACATTGTTGGTGGGATTGCAGATTAGTGCACCCACTTTGGAAAACAGTATGGAGGATTCTCAGATGAATTGGAATGAACCTACTGTATGATCTAGCAATATCACTTCTGGGTATCTACCCCCGAAAATGGAAACCAAACTATCAGACCAATGCATGTGCATCTACCAGCCAAGATGCCCATCAACAGATGAATGGATTACAAAACCATGGGATATGTACACAATGGAATTTTATTCAGCCATAAAGAAGAACAGAATTATGTCATTTGCAGGTAAATGGATGGAACTGCAAAACATTATGTTAAGTGATATTAGTCAATCACAAAAAGTAAAAAATCATGTGTTCTTCCTAATATTAAGAAGCTAGGGAGAAAGTGGGTCATAAGAGGGACTCTAGATGAAGAAGGAGAAACCTTAGATGAACAAAGAAGATGACTTAACTGAAGGGGATGCGGGGGAGGGAAACACCCTAATTCACATGTAGTTTCACAAGCATACCAGTCAATCACTAAACTAAACTTCAGAAGGAGGGAGGGAGAGGGAATGGGATGGGAATTGGGGAAGGGTTAAATGAGAGATGTGTGTATGTATGCCTTTACCAGCTTGTACTGAACAAAAATGTATGATTAAAATGCACCAATATGGCTGAGTAAAATGCAGGGAAATGGATACAACTGGAAAACATTATGTTAAGTGAGATTAGCCAGTCACAAAGAGTAAAGAAGCATATGTTCTCCCTAATATTCGGATGTTAGGGAGAAGATGGGGCATAAGAGGGTCCCCAGATGAAAAAGTAGAGACCCTTGATAAACAAAGAAGTTGATTTAACTGAAGGAGATGGACGGGGGTGGGGAGGGGGGGGAGAGCATCCTAAGGCACATGATGTACTTACACAATTATATCAAGATCACTCACTGAACTGAACTTGAGAGGGAGGGAGGCCAAGGGAGCGGGGTGGGAATTGGGGAAAGGGTCAGATGAGAAATGTGTGTCCATTTGTCTTTATCAATTTGTACCTAACAAAAATGTATATATACAAAGCACGAATTATTACAATAAAATATGAAAAAATGCACCAATAATAAAAAAATACACAAAATAGTTTCATTATCCTAAAAATCCTCTGTGTTTCATCTATGAATCTTTCTTGCCCCTCATCATTATCAACCACTGACCTTTTTCTCCATAGTTTTTCTTCTTTTAGGATTTCATATAGTTGAAATCACCTAGCATGTAGCCTTTTCAACTTGGTTTCTATCACTTAATATTCTGCACTAAAAGATCTTCCATGTGTTTTCAGGGCTTAACAACTCATTTCTCTTTAACACTGAATAATATTTTATTGTGAGGATACAGCAAAATTTATTTATCTGCTAGTGTCTGCTGGCTAAGTTGGACAAGATTGGAGGGAAAAAGTGTGGTTTGAGAAAAACAAAGACAAAAGTTGCTTAAGAAAGAGAAAGACAAGGGATAGATTCAGGAGGGCTGACAGTGAATACTGCTACACAAGTTTATTTAGCTCAGTCCTTATATACTTCTTTGAGCACTAGAGTGTATGTCAAAGTTAATGTTTTCTCACAATGGTTATATCTTATGAAAATTAATCATCTGAGGGTACAAAGTTCAAGGAACAAATATTCATGCAACTCATTACTATAACAGCCTGATAAAGTCTGAATAAACCTCTTGATTCCTGGAATTTGAAGCAAAGCAGGTCTTTTGCCCTGAGTTAGTAGTCAGTGCATGTTACGGTAATCTTTATCTCTGTAGGAACAGAATTCTATGCCTGTGAGTCAGCAAAAGTAGACCTTGAGCACTGTCGGTCTCCAACATTTATCCATTTATTTATTGAACTAACACTTTTTGGTTTTAACTTTAGAAAAGAAAGTTATTATTCTTATCATTTTTAGAGACACAGATTAATTTAAGAAAGCAAATACATTCAAGGGAAAATGCAGGATATCATAAGAGAAACATCTTTTGGGGTAAGGCAAGAAATACATGTGTAAGGAAGAATGCTGATCCTCTTGAGAGTAAGAAGCTGTTGGGGTAAATCAAATAATAAACATTCAAGGGACAATGTGGGCCATTTCCCAAGGGAGATACAAACTATTTATTTATTTATTTGTTTATTTATGGTAATGGGGATTAAACTCAAAGGCATTTTCCTCTGAGCTATACCACTAATATGTTTATTTCATTAAAAAAATTTATAACAGGATCTTGATGAATTGTCAAATCTGGCCTGGAACATGAAGTCTTCCCATTTCATACAGCCTATTCTTATAATTTAATAAGCAGCAGACAATTATTATTCCCACTTTCCAAATGAGAAAAGTAAGTATCAAAGCAATATAGTAATTTGCTTAAAATAAATCAGCTAATAAATATTAGTAGTAGGGATAATAATTCTCTCCATCTCAAAGATTAATGTGACAAATGAGATAATAATGTTTAACATGTTAGCACATATATGGTTAATAAATGTCAATAATCATTTATAAATTGTTATTTACAAATTGCTATCCTACTAATGAATCTCATTATAGTGAGTGATGAATACTAGAGAGTACCTCTGGTTCTAGAGATAAAATAGCAGATTATTTGTTTTTTTCCCCATCCTCGTCAATTCTTTATAAAACTATGGGGTTTTAAAACAGTAATGTTAATCAGTATAGAAGACTGAGAAGTTAAATTTTATTACAAATTAGTTCAAATGACATTATTCATCTAAGATAAAAGTTTAATGGGATAAATAAATTCATTTACTATCAAACAATATCAATTACAGCTAAATAATTTGTAAATTGCATTCCTAGAAGATTCTAAAATTGTACACTGATACCTTTCTTCCTACCTCTAGCTTAAGTTTTTATGTATAGAATAAAACTCAGTCACTTGGTCAAGAGTGCTGTTTGTTAATTCTTGATTCTGCCATGGAAATTCAACAACTCTTAACTCCAATCTATAAAAAGAAAATATATTTCATCTGATATTTTTTGGTTTGCTTATTAAATTTTATTATTAATAAAGAGTTTGATTTTTGCTACATTGTATAAGGCTAAGTGAAAAGTAATTATCTGCCAAATTAAACTGTAATTCTCTAGCTTTTCTTATTGATTCAATGAACTGCTTTCTCATAAGCATGAAGTCAGTTCCACAGCATATGGCAGTCATTGTAATTTACTCTAGCCATTTGTTGCAACTTAATATGCATCTATTGATTTTGGTTCTTCACTGTTGTAAACACTAACCGTTTTCATCATTTAGGAGTTATAACACCCTTGTCTGATAGTTAGATCTGAGGAAAGGATGCTTCATTTGGGTGAGAAGCTTTTTATGCCAACATAAAAAGCATCACGACTTACTTTTACTTAAGGCTATTGAAGTTACGATAGATTAGGGAAACAGCATGAGATTATAAAACATGTCATGTAATCATGTATTCCTCATTTATACTCATTCAGGAATGGAAAGTATTATCTGTTATTGCAAGTTATTTTAAGACTTGGAGTGTGTTATTAGTTTCAAATTTTCCATGATTACATCTTAGATATACAACAGAGAGAATATAATGATACTATTAAATGCACACTCTTTCTTCTAATATCTGTCACTTAATGAAAAGCAAAAGCCTTTAAATCATGACACTTAGCCTGAAGTGTAACAAAATGAAGTGCTTCTCTCTCTCTCTTCAAGAGAAAGAATAATCAAAATCTAGTTAGGCAATTAACCTTTGTGGGTTTTGCTCCACTCCACACTCCATCATGATGACATCTGTGCATTTATCTGAGTGAACTCACATAAGAAGTTGAATCTAAGATTCTTATAACATTACTGGATGTTTTCACATATCGCAAAGTGTAGAAGATAATGGGTGCAGTATTAACTGTTGTCTATATTCTATAGTTTTAGCTTCTTTGACATTAGCCTACTATTTTTTCTTGTGAGAACAGGCTCTTTCACAGGTCAGGAAGGAAAAATAGTCATTCTGAAGAATATTCTAAATCAGAATGGAAACGACATTGCCTGATTGATGATAGATGTAGAGGACTTTCTTGATGGTGCAAATCTATGCTTTATAAACTAAATATCTCACCATTCATCAAATGGACTAAATAGTTACAGCTTTTGCATGTGGTATATAATATACTGAAGAAAAAGTTGTGAGGGTTAAGGTGATTAACTAAACTTAAATAAAATAAAATTTAAAAAGCAATAACTTTTGCTTCAATTACCTAAATATCTAGATTTCTGGGAAAAAAAGGTTTTATTCATTTGTTAAAACATAAAAATGAATGTGTAATCTGAGGTAAAAAAAAAAACCACCTTGAAATGTAAGAACTGATTTTAAAGCTGTTTAGTAATTATATCTACATGTGACTGCCTAATTTCATGCTCAATAAAGATTAGATGAATGCATACAAGGCTGATTATAAAAATCACTATTGATCCTTTTATTTTTTTAATAGTAGATAATATTTGTGTTGATTTTACAAACATACACACATATATACAATGAAACATTTTCACATCTTTTAATATCATATTTTATAGAATATCTTAGTGATTTATTATTGATATATCATTTTACTGTCTACAAAACAAACACATACTAATTATTTAAACATACTTTTTCTTGCACATACAAAGCAAACTTCTGAGTCAAAAAGGAAATTCATTTAATTTAGGTTTAAGTAGTTTTGTTTTTTAAGAAATTTTTGAGGATGACCACTTGTATAAAAAAAGCTCAGTCATATTGATTTCAGATCACCTGTTTCTGGAAATGAAAACAATGCTAAGTATCTTTTATTTCCTTCTTTCTTCCCTATTGAGTATTTGTGCTTGTGAATCAGTTTTGCTAATAGAAGGCTGCTTAATTTAATAGTTACAAAATATATCTGTGGAGAACTATTTGGCAATTGTGAAAAGAGAAACTGGATCTTACCTGTCAGGTTTAGAATTAAAACAATAAAGATAGCCACCTAATCAAACACATTTTAGGAGATGTGGGAATAAGGACAGACTTCACCAAATCACTGGCTGGTCAGGTAATGCAGGCTTAATGCCATTCAAGCTGCAGCAGATACCACCTGGCAACTTTGCTTCTCTACATATTTAAATGTCCCTTTTTCTTTTGGCTTGTGCCTCTTTCTATTTTGTTTTCTATTATATATAAACAAATCAAAGGAGTTTTCCTGCTGTCACTATTGAATCTCAGGATTGATTAGGTCCTTCCAAATTTATGTTTGATTGCTTTTGTTGTATTTCTTTCCTGTATAAAACTGGGATTGACTCACCATAGCTTTTCAAATTTTATTTCAATTTTTAAGTGAACGAGAAGTAAATTAATGAATGAATAAAAGAAACAGCAAGTGAAAATGGATGTCAGTTATGATCTACAGGTAAGGAATGTTTCTCTGAAAAGATAAGATTAGCAGAGAGTACAATCAAGGGAAGGAGCAACTGTTCATATACATGGATGACTGAGTTTAGGCAAGTAGAGATACTAACATATTCCAGTCTCCCAGGCAGTCTCAAGGGCATGACTAAGAAATGTCAAGGAGCAAAGACAACAATGACAGAAGGCAACATCAGAGAGGTTTCAAGGCCCTGGTGCTAGGTGTCCTTGTAGACCTTTGTGAAAATTTTTCTAGTTTTCACTATAGGTTAAATGAAACACCATTAGATGGTTTGGTAGAGCAGAGACGGTAAATTTCTATTTTAATGGAGGGATCTGTGGCATATATAATCAATACAGGGAGTACTAGAGGGAATGTGGGTCTGTCAGTCTGGGCAGGAAGGAGTCAAAACCAGAGAGAATGATAGTATGGGCTAGGGAGAGAGTAAGGAAGGAGGAACTAATAAGTGCCTTCTGATGTTCATAGGATTTACTAATGGTATGGCATGTGAAAGAAATATAGGAATCAAAGAGGGAAACACATTTGGGGCTCAAAGCAAAGAGAGAATGATTGTGTTATATTCAATAATAGAGACCTCCAAAGGAAGCAGAGTTGTGATTAGAGTGTGTAGAATCAAGAGTTCTGTGGACATAGAAGTTTGAAAATGCATACACTGACTTTGGAGAGTGTAGGCAGGTCCAGTGGAGAATATGGCTGCATGAGGATCAACAGTGGGTGAGGATGAGATCAAAGGAAGAATTGACATAGAGAAGACCATAGGAAAACAACTTAGATCTGGATCTGGAGTGGTATAAATTAAATGTTTGTTTTGTAGTTTCAACAATGAGTAATAAAACTTTATAATTTTAAATAATCTTTAAATACATTCCCACTCTAAGTATTTTTTAGGCCTTCTTTTTTTTTTTTTTTTTTTTTTCACCAAGGAAGAATTCTCTACACTCCCACTGAGGAAGTATAAGGCTTATATACCTGACCACCATATTTCAGGAACCAAAATAGATGAGCATGTAGAAATTCCTTCACTCAGTATTTTGACTTCAACTTAACTCTGTGCTTTGAGTTATGTGTACCCAGCTCTACTCCTCACCCAGCCATTCACACACACACATGCAATTGTGTGTTATTAGACAAATATTTAGTAACAATAAACTATCTATCATCTATCTTTATATCTATTATCTATTTATCTCTAATCTGTCATCTATCATCTATCTACCTAAACTGTCATCTAACTGTCATCTACACACACACACACAAACCCACCCACCCACACACAAACATACAATTAAAAGCATAACAAATTGAAGCTGATTGTAGCCTTAAATTCTGTGTCTATTAATTCTAATAAGGATATGAATATTTCCATGTTTGCTGTCTTTTTTTTTCCTTTTCCACTGAATAATTGTAATCTTCCTTTTTAGTTGTTTATTATTTATTGATTCATAGGAATTATTTGTGTATTTGGGTAGTATTTTCTTATCAGTTATATGTATTGTACTATCTTTTCCTAGCTTGTAGCTTATGTTTCTGCTGATAAAACAGTATCTTTTGATGAACAGATGTTCTTAAATTTAATTTCATTGACCTTCCAATTTATCTTCCATGATGATTTATGAGTTCTGGTACAAGTTAGAAATCTTCTTATGAAGCTAGTGTATATTTCATTTTAAAATTTTATAGCGTTATCTTTATTTATCCAGAATTTATGCTTTTGTATAATGTAATTCAAATGTTATATTTCATTTCTGTATGTTTGGGTTCTCTATTCTATTCCTTTTGTGTTTTTGTCTTTCTTCATTTCAATGTTACACATTAACATATTTATATAGTCTAAATCTCTTGTAAAGAAAATCCTCTGTCTGATTTTTCTTCAGGGCTGATGTGGCTGTTTAGATTTTTTCTTTTATAAACTTTTGCTATTTCACATACAGAAACATGAAAAAAATCCAGTATACAACTAAATGGAAAGAATATATATCAATGTAATCAACACCCAAATCAAGAAATACAACCCTCAAGAACTCCCAAACTCCCAATCATCCCTCTAATATACAACAACTTTTTTGACTTCATGTTTATTTCTACCCATTTTGAAGCTTAATATGCATTTTCTTCTAAATTCTATTTTGGCTGTATCTCAGGTTATACAAGGAAGAAGTTTATTAAGTTTTCTACTTGTTTACTAATTTTCTTTATGTGAGAATATAATTGTATCTTTTCTGTCAAAGGAATAGCTTGACTTGGGCTCTATTTTATAAAACTACCATTGTATAACCTTATGTGTGCTTGTAGTTTTATAAAATTAACATTTCCTGAAAATTTTGAGTGCAACCCCTCCCCTGGCATTCCCTTCAGCTAGTGATGTAAAGATTTTGAGGCTATGTTTCCTCTAATAGGTGCACAGAACAGAAGCCTCCACTGAAAATAAAATGTCCAGCAAGTTTCCTACATGTTATTCTTGCATAACAGGCTCTACTGGTGGCAGGATCACTTTTTGCAAAACCTTGCCAAGCTGCTTTCAAACATGTATCTTTTTTTTCCACAAAGCCATAAAAATTTATTTCTATCAATTTGGTCACCTGCATGGGAAATAGATTTGTCACCAGAGGGTCATGGGGGTTCCTTTCTGGGGGGACATGTCCTACCACCAAGTTTATGGAGGTTCCAAGACGGGAAATACCACCATTCCCTGGCCAACAATGAACTCCAAGCAGAAAGCAGAACCTCAATGTGGGGGAGGCACCCTTGCTTGCTTTTCAGTGACCAGGTAACCTCTGCATGCAGACCAAGGAAAGAAAGTGTCATAGGAGGTGATCAACTATTTCCTTGGTGATTGGAATCTCCCAGAGTGAGGATTGTGTGGAAAAAATGGGGCATCTGAAGATGCCTAATGAAAATGGACTCCAAAGGTTGAGGCTTCCCTGTGAGGGGCCTGGCCAGAGTGAAAAGCAGCATCCAAGTTCAAGAAACTTCCAGGAAAATGGGGTTTGATACTTGAATGGGAACACACACTGTCAGAAGTTGAGTCTCTACAGGGACTCATATATATATATATATATATATATATTATATAATTTATATATATATAATATATATATATATAATATGATATAATTTCAGTGCTTGTGAATGAGAGACAAGCACTCAAAAATTTGTGGTGATATTTGATGCAGATCTACTTCATGGTGACAGTGACCACACTAAACTCTTTTTTGAGTGTGTGTCATCCATGATTGGTAGGCTCTGCTCCAGATCCCCTGCTGTATGGGCTTTCATGTTTGTTTCCTCTATTCTATAACCTGTTGCTCATTGTGTATAGATTATATTTTGATTTTGGAAAGTCTACATTTGGCTCTATGTTTTGTAAATTATAACACTCTTGTCCCTTATCCATGGGGATAAAATGCCTGGCAAATTAATGTGTTTGCTATCTATTTTTATGTATGTTTATACTCATAAAATGTATTGTCTGTCTATTGTTCACATGGTACTAAAATTGGCTTATATAAAAAAAACACTCATAAGTAAACAACAACAACAAAAGGTTCAAATACCTTTTAGTTCACATAATTTATAAATCTTTAACAAATATAGGCTAGCCAACTAGAAATTGTATTGTTTGTTTTAGTATACTGTTGAAATAGTGTCCATTATTAGGATCAGTGTGAAACTGTATGAGGACATATTTAAAGGTGATGGGCTGGTTAATAAAATGGGCAGAAAACAATCTCAAATAGCAAAATATTCAAGCTGCATATGGATATTGGTGTCTATGTTTGGTAAATTGTATAACAAATTTTGAGGGTGAAAAACAAAGCAGAGAAAAGGTGTTACCAAAAAAGAAATATAATAAGATGGATGAAGAAGGCTTAATGCTTTGATGAGAAATAAAACAAAACAGCAAAAGGTATTAGAATTAAGGCAGTTAAATATTTTGGCATAACAAAAAAGGTTGAAAGCATGGACAGCTGGTAACCATGGTAGCAAGGGCAATAATTTTAAAGTAAGGCATCAGATTTGTTTCCTACTGGAAAGAAAAAACAAAACAAAACAACATTTCATCTTGATATCCATGTGGTTGGGACTGGGTGGTGCCATTTTTCGGAACTTAGCTGCCTTATCTTGTGGCCTTTACCTCCTGTTGCAAGAGGCTTTCCTTTGTTTACCTCAGAGGGGAGAGACCTGCAAAAAAATCCTTATTATCCTGTCTCATTCCTATGCTTTTAGCCAAAAGTGGACATCAAAAACATAGCCTGGCTCCTATGCTCTTCATATTTAAAATTAAGATTTTCTGCTCTTAGTGAAATTTATGAAAAGCTTGTTTAAGAGGAAAGGTTTTTATCAAGATAATCTCTTGTGTTTACTGTCTTTGATTACCTAGCAAGCTGCATCTAAGCAGAATAAGGGTTTAAATGTCTATATTTAAAAGCAGGCTAAATATCCTACTATAACTTTGGGTTACTATATTTGATACTCTATATATCCATGACTAGATATGTATACATGCGAAGGATAAATATGCTGGCTATCTGAGGTTCATCTAAATATTTCATAAAAGCTTACAAAATTAAAAGTGTATGAATTTTATATACATAAAGCTAAGCAATAAGTGATCTCTCTATGCAGTGTGCATTGTATTTGCTAAGTTAATATATTTTAACTTTGGTGTATCTGTTATATTAATTATTACTGGTTTGTTGTAAGTATAGTTGTGTTTCCAAAGTATCCTCTAAAATGCAAAGCTTAAGAAAACACTCTACCAGTTTGGTAGTCCACACTTATAAATCCAGCACTTGGGAGGCAGAGGCTGAGACAGAAAGATCATAGGTTAGCAGCCAATCTCGACTGCTTAGTGAGGTCCTTCTCAACTTAGTAAGACCCTTTTTCAAAAATAAAGAATAAAAAATAAAGCTGAGGATGTAGCTCAGAGGTAGAATACCCCTGGATTCAATCCCCATTACCTCAAGAAAAAAAAAGAAAAAAAAAAGAAAACACATTACATTTTACCAAGCTGTGTCCACCAAACAACAACAACAACAACAAAAAGTTAACAGTGATAGCCTTTTACAGGTTTATATTTTCCTAAATTGTATTATAAACATCTTTAAGAAAATATACTTAGATATGCTTGGACACTTGACATTTCAAATCAAACTACTCTGATTAAAGATTGAGTATTATTACTAATACATGTGAAAAGCCAAATTTAAATGGGGACTTGTTTATGTCAAATTTAAATGTGAATTATTTTTATGTCAAATTTAAATGTAGATCTGTTTGAATCATCATATATCATCAGAACTATTATACAAACTGAATTTGTTTTTTCCCTAATAGTTTTGTTTTATATTTTTCTTGTATATTTTTGTAATTATTGTCTATTAAGCTTGCAGGTATGGGGTAGTCCTTATTCAGCCCAACTAACTATTAATGTAAGTATAGGAG
>PVLC010028598.1:0-21659 GCA_004027655.1 Graphiurus murinus
GCGGTACTGGGGATTGAACTCAGGGGCATTCTACCTCCGAGCTATACCCCCAGCCCTATTTTTTATTCTTTATTTTGAAACCGAGTCTCACCAAGTTGCGGAGTGCCTCACTAGGTAGCTGAGGCTGACCGCGAACCCGGATCCTCCGGTCTCAGCCTCCCGAATGCTGGGATTACAAGCGTGCGCCACCACGCCCGGCTACAAGGCTTATTTGAGAAAAACTATTCATATTCTGATGACAGAGATCAAAGACAAACCTAGTGGAGAATTAGTATATGTTCATGCATAGGAAATCTCAATTTTGTCAAAATGTCAGTTTTTCCCAACTTGATTTTTAGATTCATTGTAATCCCAGTTATAATCCCAGCAAGTTATTTTGTACTTATCAGCAGATGAGTTCATTTTAGAAGAGGCAAAAGGTAGCTAACTCAGTATTGAAAGATAAGAACAGAGTCAGAAAACTGACCAAGACATACTGTAAAGAGACAGTAACAAAAACAATGTAGTATTGGCACAAGAATAGACAGATAGACCAGTGGAACAGAATAGAGAGCTCTGAAATAGAAACAACACTAATTGATGTTTGACAAAAGGAGCAATAACACACGGAGTGAAGATAGTTTCTCTTAATGGTGAAGTCTAACAAGCGGTGTTGGATATTCACTTGGAAAAAATGAATGTAAACACAAACCTTATACCCTTCACAACAATGAACTCAAAATATATCACAAACCAAAATGTAAAACACAAAACTATAAAACTGATAGAAGCTAATTTAGGAGAAAATCTACATGAAATTGGGTTTAGCAGTGACTTTCTAGTTCCAACATGCAAGGCATGATCCATCAAAGAATTGATTAGCTAGACTTCTTCAAAAGTAAAAATTTCTGCCTGGGAAGATATACCATCAGAGTGAAGACAAAGCCAGGCACAGTGGCACATGCCTGTAAGGGAGACTGATACAGAATCACAAGTTTGAGGTCAGCCTGGGCAACTTAGCCAAGACCCTGTCTCAAAAGGGTAGGAGGAGAATGTAGCTTAGAAGTAAGTGCAACTTGGTTCAATCTCCCCGTACTGCAAAGTAATAATCGTATCATAAAAAGTGGCCAGTATGTTGGCACACACCTGTAATCCCAGTACTTGGGAAGCTGAGACAGGAGGATCGCAAGTTTAATTTAAGGCCAGCCTCAGCAACTTAAGGAGACCCTATTTCAGCATAAAAAATAGAGAGATAGGGCTGGGGGTGTAGCTCAGAGGTAGACCATCCTTTGTTCAGCCTCCAGTACCACAAGGAAGTAAGTGAGAGGAGGAGGGTGGGAGGGAGGACGAAAGCCACAGATATATTTACAAGACAGTTAAAGGACTGTTAACTAAAACAAAGAACTCTTAAAATGCAACAATAAGGAAACAGCCCAATTAAAAAATGAGCCAAAGTCTAATAAACATTTCACCAAAGAAAGATGTACAGATGACAAATAAGCATTTGAAAAGATGCTCTATGTCATATGTCATCAGAGAAATGCAAGTTTAAACAATGAGATACCACCACACACCTATTAGAATGGCCAGAATCTAGAGCATTGATTACACTAAATGCTGGTAATGGTATAGAACAAGAACTCTTGTTCATTGCCGGTATGGATACAAAATGGTGCTGTTATTTTAGAAGGTAGCTCAGCAGTTTGTTATAAAACTAAACATACTCTTAACATATGCTGTAGCAGTTGTGCTTGTTGATATTTACCCACATCAGTTGAAAACTTATGTCCACACAAAAACCTGCACATGGATGTTTATAAACATCCTATGTTGTCTAAACTTGGAAGCAACTAAGATGTCCTTCTGTAGATGAGTGGATAAAGTAGTACATCCAGACAATGGAATGTTATTTAGGGATGATAAAGAAATGAGCTACCAAACCATAGAACAAAGTGGAGGAACCTTAAATGCATGTTATTAAGTTAAAGCAGCCAATCTGAAAAGGCAACATACTGTATGATTCCAACTATTCATAGTCACTGTTATTGGTTGTAACCATTCTGTTGGAGGATGCTGGTAATGGGGAGGGTATTTGTATGTGAGGGTGTGGAGTGATAGATTTCTATACTTTTCTTTCATACTTTCCTGTGAACATGAAACTGCTCTAAAAAATAAATTTAACAAAGAAAGAAAACACACTATAACTAGACGTGTTCAAGAAAATAATATTAAAGACAATGGAAAGAATCAGTGAGCCTGGATGTAGAACAATATAAATTCCCCAGTGTGAACAACACAGAGAAAATAGAAAAATGAATAGAAACCCATAACAATGGAACAGTAACATAAAGATCTTTGTCGTCAGAGTACCAAAGAAAAGTAGAAAGAGTGTGGGGCTGAACATTTTTTGAAGAAATATTAACTGGAAATTTCCCAAATCTAGCAGAAGTCATAAACTTACATAGTCAAGAAGCTGAACAAATATTAAACATAATAATTTAAACAAAATCCATGCCACAGCACATCATAATCAAACTTCTGGAAACCAGGGACAGAGAAAAAAATCTTAAAAGTAACTAGAGAAAGTCACATGTCATATGTACAGAGAAAAAATATTTGAGTGACCAGTTACTCATTAGAAAGCATGAAGGCCCAAGGAAAAGGCAAAATATTTTTAATTGCAGAAAGGGCCATGAACAAGATTTCTGTACCCAGTGAAAATATCCTTGAGGAGTGGAGGTAAAATAGATGAAAGAAAGTTAAGTATTTTTCATTAGCAAACTTACTCTAAAAGAGTGCTAAAGAAAGCCGGGCGTGGTGGCGCACGCACGCTTGTAATCCCAGCATTCGGGAGGCTGAGACTGGAGGATCCGGGTTCGCGACCAGCCTCAGCTACCTAGTGAGGCACTCCGCAACTTAGAAGAATAAAAAATAGGGCTGAGGGTGTAGCTCGGAGGTAGAATGCCCCTGAGTTCAATCCCCAGTACCGCAAAAAAAAAAAAAAAAAAAAGAGTGCTAAAGAAAGTCTTCCAAACAAGATAAGGAAACTGGGAACATCCAGAAGAACGACAACAAGAGTAAAAATGTAGGTAAATATAATAGACCATCCCCTCTTGAATTTCTGGTTACGTTTGATAGTTACAGCACAAATTATAACATTCTTCGGTATCATCCTCTTGTATATAAAGTGACTAACACCATTATACAGTGAGATGTTGGAGAATGGTGTATGGGATCTCTTACAACTTCATGAGAATCTATAGTTATCTCAAAGTTATTATTTTTTTTATGTAGGTAAAGCAAAATGGAATTTTAAAAATATTCAAGTAACCCACCCATTGGCAGGCAGAAAAATTATAACAGAGGAGAAAAATAAAAAATAAATCATAGGCTTAAGCCCCAATATATCATTACTTATATTAAATTTAAATATGCTAATTAAAAGACAGATGTTGACATGATGGATTAAAATACTGTCAACAAACTCACTTCAAATATAGTGATAAAAGTTGATTGAATGTAAGCAATGAATGTAAAAGATAATCCATACAAACATTTAAAAAGTAAGAACGATCGTGTTAACATTGCGTAAAGTAGACTGGAAGGATGAAAATTTTAAGGGAGAGCCAAGCATGGTGGTACACACCTATAACCCCAATACCTGGGAGGCTGAGATAGGAGGATCACAGGTTTCCTGCCAGCCTCAGCAACTTAGTGAGGCCTTCTGCAATGTAGCAAGACTCTGTTTCAAAATAAAAAATAAAAGTAAGCCAGGCGTGGTGGCTCATGCTTGTAATCTCAATACTTGAGAGAGGATCCGGGTTCGTGGCCAGCCTCAGCTACTTAGTGAGGCCCTCCGCAACTTAGTGAGACCCTGTTTCAAAATAAAGAATGAAAAATAGGGCTGGGGGTGCAGCTCAGAAGTAGAATGCCCTTGGGTTCAATCCCCAGTACACACACACACAAAAGGTTTTTTGAGGGACAGAGAGGAATATTATCTAAAGATAAAAGGGTCAGTCCACCAAGAAGGTAAGACAATTTTTACATGTACATATATGAGACAGCTTCAAAATACACGAAGCAAACTGAAAAAACTAAAAAGAGACAAATTCAGAAATAAAGTTGTACTCTTTGTACTTTTCTCTCAACAACTGATAGAAGCACTACAATATAGAAGGATTTGACATTTCCAACCAACAGGTTCTAATTGACATTTGTGAACCAGTACATGCAACAACAGCAGAATAGACCTTCCTTTCAAACACCCATGGAACACTTTAAGATAGACGATATCCTGGACTGTAAAATACATCTCAACATATTTAAAAGAAGTGAAATGCAGAAGTAGAAATTAATAACAGAAAAAGAGAACCAGGGATGAAACTATGGTAGAGCACTTGCCTAGTATGCACAAGGCCCTGAACTTAATCCCCAGAATCACAAAAAAGGAAAAGAGGTCATTTGTCCAACACTCGGAAAATAACACATTTCTAAATGTTTGTGGGATTTCAAGGGAAATAAATGCATGAACCTGAATAAAAATGAAAATGCAACATACAAAATTTGAGAGACATAGTTCTTAAGGAAATTTATAACACTAAATGCTTACATAAGAAAAGAGAGTTTGTTTAGTGATCTAAGCTCACACCTTAAAACCCCACTAAGGTGGTCCATACCTATAGTCCCAGTCCTTGGGAGGCTGAGAAAGGAGGATCACTGATTTAATGCTAGCCTCAGCAACTTAGCTAGACCTGTTTCAAAATTAAAAATAAAACAGGGCTGGGGTGTGACTTGGAAGAAGAATGTCCCTGGGTTGTTCAGTCCCCAGTAAACACACATACACACACACACACACACACTAGCAGCAGCTTCAAACTAGCAGGTAACAGATAAAAAGAAAAGCAATAAATCTGGTTATTTGCGAAAAATTGATAAAATAGACAAACCTTTAGCAAGCCTGACAGAGGAAAAAGATAAACCACAGGCCACTACCAAGGACAAAATGTGTTACTATCAACCCAAAGGTATTGAAAGGGTTTTTCTTGAATACTATGAATAAATGTGAACACATAATCTTGACAACTTAGATGAAATTGACCAGTTTGTTGAAAAGCACAAACTACCAAACTCTTACGATACTAAAAGGATGATTTGAGTAGCCTTATGACTAACTACTAAAGAAATTTTATAGGAATTCTATAAATGGCTTCACTTGAGAACGCTAAGCATCTAAAGAATACAGATTTAGCCAGGCTCGGTGGCACACACCTGTAATCACAGTACTTGGGAGGCTGAGACAGGAGGATCCCAGATTCAAGACCAACCTCAAGAATTCAGTGAGACTGTCAGCAACCTAATGAGACCCTACTTCAAAACAAACAAAAAAATTTAAAGAGATGTGGATGTAGCTTGGAGGTAGAATTCCCTGGGTTCAATCCCCAGTACCACCTCCCACATACAGTCATACACAAAAGAATAAAATAAAGAACACAAATTCTATACAGTTTTTCCAGAAAATACAAGTTAAGGTATTATGCTGGTTCCAAAACAAAATATTAAAAAAAGGATAGTCACAAGTGTCCATCATGATCATTGATGCAGATATACTAATAAAATACAAGCATATCAAATTAAGCAGTATTATAAAACTGAGTAAAGAATGTTCTCTTTAAATCTCAATCTTAGTCAATCTCAATCTCTCTCTTTTTTTTTTTTTTTTAAAGACAGTGTCTTGCTGTGTTGCTGAGGCTGGCCTTGAACTCCTGGGCTTATAATGATCCTCCCACCCTAACCGCCCATGTAGCTGGGACTACAGGAACATGCCATCCGGCCTGGCCTTTCTTTTACCAATCTTATTCAACATAATACTGGAAATTTTACCCAGCACAAAAAGTCAAGGAGAGGAATTAATAGGCACTCAAAGAAGAAATAAAACTGTCCCTATTTAAAGAGGACGTGAGCTGGGGGAGGGGGGGTGCACATCTGTAATCCCAGTACATCGGAGGCTGAGATACCAGGATCATAGCTTCCAAGACAGTCTCAGCAAGAAGTAAATTTCACATCAGCCTAGCGAGACACTGTTTCATAATAAAAATTTTTTTAAAAAATAGGGCTGGGGATGTAACTTGGAGGTAGAATTTCCTTGGGTCCAATCCCCAGTACCATAAATAAGTAAGTTAAATAAATAGGAAGAAAGAGAGACAGAGAGATGGATGGATGATAGGAAGGACATGATGGTATACCTAGGAAATCCTAAAGAATCTACAAAAGCTGGGGGAGGAGAAAGAGGAGGGAGCAAAGAGGGGAAAAGTGAGAAGAATTAAATTCAACAAGGTAATTTGATATAAGATCAAAATACACACACAAAAACAAATAAATGAATTGTATTTTTTGTACTAGCAAAGAATACATGGAGATAAAAAATGAAAACACCATTTACAATAGCTCAAAAATACTTAGGTATAAATCTAATAAAACATAGAACTTTATGCTGTAAACTATAAAATGCTGATAAAAACAATCACAGGTATACTATGTTCATGAATTAGAAGATTCAACATAAGGAAGATGTAAATTCACAAATTTATCTGTAGCTTTATTACTGTTCCTGTCAAAATGCCTATGTTTTATAAATATACAAGCTTGTTCTGACATTTGCATAGGAAGACAAACCATAATAGCTAAACCAGTTTTGAAATAGAAAGGAAAGTATGTGAAACTATTCTATTATATGAAACCTTGCTAAACACTTACAGTAATCAAAACGGGTGATGCTGCCAGAGGGAGAGATACATAGATCAGTGGAAGAGAATAGAGATCCAGACATAGACTGGCACAAATATGCTGAACTTGTTTTCTTTCAGCTGATTTTCAACAAAGGTCCATTCAGTTGAGGAAAGGTAGTCTTCATCCAGTGTTGCTAGAACAGTTGGACACCCATAGGCAAAAAAAAAAAAAAAAGAGCTACATCCTAACCTCACATAAAAAATAACTCAACATGACTCCTGGGTTTAAGTCTAAAATGTGAAACTAGAAAACTTAAAAGAAAAGCAAGGAGAACATCTTCAGGATCTTTCCCTATATGAAGAATTCTTAAGACACCAGAAGCACAATCCATAAAAGAAAAAAAGTCAACAAATTGGCTTCATCAAAATTAGAAAATTTTGTTTCATTAAAAAACTTATTAGGACAGTGAAAATGTGAGCTAAGAATGGGAGAAAACATTTGCAAATCATGTATCTGATGAAGGACTTATAGTTAGACCATAGAAAGCATTTTCTTTTTTTAACTTGCTTTAATTGGTGCATTATAGTGTGACATCATAATGTAAATCATGTTGACAATGACATACATGCACACAGCAATATAAAGCATTTTCAAAAATCAACAGAAAAAAAGTTTGGATTTTTTTTTTCCTTTTTATAGCACTAGAGACTGAACTCAGGAGCATTCTACCTCTGAGCTACACCCCCACCACTTCTTTAAATTTTGTTTTTGTTTTTGAAACAGGGTCTCACTAGGTTGCTAAGAGTCTCATGACTTGCTGAGGCTGTCCTCAAACCTGTGGTCCTCCTGGCTTAGCCTCTCAAATACTGGAGATTATAGGCATGCACTACCACCTCGGCTAGAATTAAATTTAAAAAGAGGAAGAATTTTATTTATTTGTTTATTTCTTGGTACTGGGATTGAACCCAGGGGTGTTCTACCACTGAGCTATACTCCAGTTCTTTTTTTTTTTTTTTTTTTTTAATTTTGAAACAGGGTCTCTTAGTAAGTTGCTGAGGCTGTCCTCAAACCTGTGATCCTCCTTTCTCAGCCACCCAAGTACTGGCATTACAGGCATGCACTACTACTCCTGGCTACATTGTATACTATATGTACCTTGTGTATGTGAAGGAGGAATGGCACAGAGGACAAAAGATATCTTTGTGGTGGTGAAACAGTTCTGTGTCTTGTGGTGGTGGTTACATGGATATGTGATGTGTAAAATTGCATATATACATAAGTAAGTACATGTGAAACTGATAGAACCTTAAGGTATGTAGATTGTGCCAATATTCATTCTCCTGGCTTTGATACTGTAGTATAGTCACATAAGATGATGTTTCCACGAGGGGGAAACTGGGCTAGGGACATAGGAACTCGCTGTAGTAGTTATAACTTCCTGTGCACCTATATTCATTTTAAGAGTTAAAAACACACATCCATAAAAGCTTGTTACAAAACAATCAAAATTTGTAACAGTTGTATGAGACTATAATGCACCAATAAAAGCATATAAAAAGTTATTACTATAAAAATTTGTAACAATCATTGCAAATATTAACATGAAATTAATTTTGAGTCAATAATAGGATTAAAACCAGGAAGGGGATGAGATTTTTTTTTTTGTCAGCTAATTTTAATATCTGTATTAGAGCCGGGCTTGTTATCCCAGTACTTGAGAGGCTGAGACAGGGAGGTAGCAGGTTTGTAGCCATCGTTGGCATAACAGGTTCATGGCTATCTTCAGCAATTTAGAGGGGCCCTCCACAACTTAGTGAGACCCTGTTTCCAAAAAAAGTAGGGGTGGGGGTGTAGCTCAGAAAAGACTAGAATTAAAAGGAAAGAAATAAAAAAAGAGAAGGAAGGGAGGGAGACACTTTGACCAGAATTCTAACCCTTTCTCCTAAAAATAGTATCTCAGTATTCACTAATCCATGGTTGTAATCTTCTGGAATATACCTATGGCAAATAACAAGGATCAACTCTATTTTTCTGCTTTTCTCTGAGTCCTCTTCCTTAAGGGTTTTTGTCCTTTTATGTATCTACTTAGTATAGCAACACTTGGATACATTGCTCATTGTCCTGAGAAAGTCGATTTTCTCTTGTACCACAATATCAGTCCACAACTTAAAAAGGTGTCCTAATATATTTGTAAATCAAAATAACTAAGTAGTTGAAAAATAATATTTATATGCTAACAGTAATTACCAGGTTTGTGTAATTATGTGTATTGCTGAATGATTGTACAACTTAAGTTGAAAATGAGTAATCTGAATTCCAGGACTATCTTGTGTGTGTGTGTGTGTGTACTTTTAAGAACTCCAGTAAGTATGTGAAGGAAAGCAGGTTAATGTTTTCATTTATTTCATGTAGGAGGTTCACATTACTGTGGTAGAACCTTAAATGTTAATATTGGTCTCGAATTGTTAATGAAATATCCAAGTTCCTTGATTTTGGGGGGTCTTGTGTCAGATATACAGTTGTCATTGTACAAATGTATACTAGTGTCATTTTAAATACAAATAACTACTCTCCTTTTCTTCTTTATCTGTAGTTTACTTGTCACCTTGCTACACCAATACTAGAGAGTATAGTTTCATACATGACACTCTGACCCAGTGCAGACTTGATGTAAGCTGTGATCTGCAGTCATCATGGCAGTTTGGGGAGACAAAACTGGTTCACAATGAGGATCTGGAAAAACGTTTTACTGCTAAGAGGTAAATTATTACAACCTAGACAAATGGGAGATTTTGTTTTGTTTTTACTATGGAGTCTTATGTTAATTTATTTTTTACCATTTGAGATTTAATATATATTACTAAGAAAATTAATACAGAAATTATTTAATAAGCAGTACTAAGGAAATGTAGATTCGTATTTTGTTATCTCATAGCCTTGTAATATTGAAAATCTAAGTGTGAGATTTGATTAATTAGTAAGTTTGTGCACTAATACCACCAGATTTCAGACCCTCTTCTAGATTGATTGATTTTGGTACTGGGGATTGAACCTAGGGACATTTTACCTCTGAGCTACAGCTCTTTTTGTTTTTTATGTTGAAACAGGGTCTCTCCAAGTTGCTCAGGGTTTCACTAAGTTGCTGAGGCTGGCCTGGAACATGCAATCCTCCTGTCTCAGCCTCCCAACTACTGGGATTACAGGCATGCACTATCACACCCTGTTTTTGTTTATAATTCTTGACTAAAACACACCCAGCTTATTTTTTGAATCTTGATAAATATTTCAGAAGCATGCATCAACACATTTATTAGGCAGCCATTTTATAGATCCCTCATACCTCCTAGATGTAAAAGAGCAGTTAAATTATAAAGTAACATTTTTTTTCTCTTGAGCCAACTCTTGTGTGTGTGTGTGTGTGTGTTTCTCTTGATTGAACCCAGGGGCATTCTACCTCTGAGCTATAACCCTATTTTTTTTTTTTTTTTGAAACAAGGAAGGTCCTGCTGGATTGATGAGTCTCACTATTTGCTGAGGCTGTCCTCAAACCTACAGCCCTCATGTCTCAGCTTCCCAAGTACTGGGATTACAAGCATGTGCCACTTAAAGAGACTAAGTGGAGGCTTTAATTTGAGAGGATTGTTATCTGGCTGTTTCCAGTTATTTCACTAGGACAGTTCTTTCTAAATCACTGCCACTATTTCTGACAGTTTTTTAAAGTGCCCCTTCAATATTTCAGGAAGGCACAGTATGTTATTGTTATTTTGTTAAGAAAAATAAGAACATATTCAGAATTCTCATTGTAAACATTTTTATTGGTAGATACAAGTTTTGTGTGAAGATAATTTAGATTAGCATTTTCTGAACTTGTATCTTACTATTTTGCACTTTGAAACTCATATACACTGAACTTTGGTTTCTGGTTTTTTGGTGGTGGTGGTGGTGCTGGGATTTTTTTGTTTGGTTTGGTTTGGTTTTGGTTTTGTACTGGAGATTGAACCCAGGGACATCCTATCTCTGAGCTACACCCTTAGCCCCGTTTTATTTTTTATTTTGAAACAGAGTCTCATTAGGTTGTGGAGGGCCTCACTAAATTACTGAGGCTGGCTCAAACCTTTAGTCCTCCTGTCTCAGCCTCCCAAGTACTGGGATTATAGGCAGGCACTGCTACACCTGGCTGGTTTCTGGTTTTATTTATAATTAATGCTTAACTCAGACATTCTGCCTCTCTTAGTGTGAGTTTGGTGATTTAGAATTGGTAGGAGTGATAGGATTAGTTGTGGCATATTCTCTTCCCTCTAAAAACCACAGCTTCAAGTGATGATAGAAAGGAAAAGTATATGTCCTACCAGTTAGAGATTGAAGGAACAATTTGATCGAAATTGAATTTTTAGCATCGTTCTTTGATTTTGGTTCTCTTTATTTTAAAATTTTATCTTTTCAATTGGATCCTTCTGGATAGTGTTACAGAATCCCTAGTACTGAAATATATACATTTTTAAAATGCTTGTGGGGAAAACATTTAGTTAAAATTGAAATCAACTGTTGTCTGTTAGGAATTTTGAGGATGAGGAATCCCAGCTACTTCTTTTTAGAAGGATACACTTTGTACTGGGGACCAATTAACACTGACCATTGTTGTGTCATTCTTTTCTGGATTTAATGTTAGTGGCATACACCTGTAATCCCAATACTTGGGAGGCTGACCCAGGAAGATCACAGGTTTGAGAATAGGCTCAGCAATTTAGCAAGACTCTCAGCAAGCTAGTGAGACGCTGTTTCAAAATATAAGAATTTTAAAAAGGGTTGGGGGTGTAGCTCAGAGGTAGAATGCCCCTAGATTCAATTTCCAGTACCAAAAAATAAAATAAAAGGAAAGAAAGAATCTTCTCCTAGAACCTCAAAAAGAAACGGGGCAAAGCCGGGCGTGGTGGCACACGCTTGAAATTCCAGCATTTGGGAGGCTGAGACCAGAGGATCCAGGTTCGTGGCCAGCCTCAGCTACCTTGTGAGGCACTCCGAAACTTAGTGAGACCCTGTTTCAAAATAAAGAATAAAAAATAGGGTTGGGGTTATAGCTCGGAGGTAGAATGCCCCTGAGTTCAATCCCCAGTACTGCAAAAAAAAAAAAAAGAAAGAAAGAAAGAAACGGTGCATATGGCACCTTAATTTTAGCCCAATGAGACCAATGTTGGACTTAATACCCATAGAACTATAAGATAATGAATTCATGCTGAGCTTAGTGGCACACACCTGTAATCTCAGTACTTGGGAAGCTGAGACAGGAGGATCTTGCAGGTTGAAGGCCAGCCTCAGCAAGTTGGTAAGACCCTCAGCAACTTAGTGAGACTGTTTCAAAATAAAAAAGGACTGAAGGTATAGCTCAGAGCTACACTGCCCTTGGGTTCAATCCTCAGTGTCCCCCTTTAAAAAAAGATAATAAATGTACATTTTCTAATCCACTAAATTTGTGGTAATTTGTTACAGCAACAATAGAAAAATAATATACTGCCTTGTGTGTATGCAATTCTTTTTTTTTTTTTTTTTGCAGTACTGGAGCTTGAACCCATGGGGTACTCTACCACTGAGCTACATTCTCAACCCCCTGCCCTTTTTTTTGCATTTTTCTTACATTTAATATAATTTTAGTTAATATTTTTTATTGATGTATTGTAATCATACATCTTTGTTAGGTACATGCTCAACCCTTTTTATTTTTTATTTTGGGACAATCTCACTAAATTGCCCAAGCTGGCCTCAAACTTGTGATCTTCCTGGCTCAGCCTCTAGAGTAGCTAGAATTATAGGCTTTCTTTCTTTTTTTTTTTTTTTTCTTTTTTCTTTCTTTTTGGTGGTACTGGGATTGAACCCAGGGGCATTCTACCTCTGAGCTGCACCCCCGGTCCTATTTTTTATTCTTTATTTGAAACAGGGTCTCACTAAGTTGCAGAGTGCCTCACTCAGTAGGCAAGGCTAGCAGCACACCTGAGATCCTCCTGTCTCAGCCTCCCAGGTATTGAGATTACAAGTGTGTGCCACCACGATCAGCTTGGCTTTTTTTCTTAAACTTGGTTGAATAACAGTTTTTCTTAACTGCTAGTGTTTCATTTCATATACAGTAGTTCTTTATCCATATTTTTGCTTTCCAATTACCATAGTCTAAAACTATTAAATGCAAATTTCTAGAAATAAACAATTCATAATTTTATTTTTGGTCCCGGGATTGAACCCAGGGGCGTTCTACCTCTAAGCATATACCACCGGCCCTTTTTTAGGGCTGGGGGTATAGCTCGGAGGTAGAATGCCCCCTGAGTTCAATCCCCAGTACTGCCAAAAAAAAAAAAAAATTCTATCTTGAAACAGTCTTGCTGGGCGTGGTAGTGCACGCTTGTAATCCCAGCATTTGGGAGACTGGGACTGGAGGATCCGGATTCGCAGCCAGCCTCAGCTACTTAGTGAGGCACTCTGCAACTTAGTGAGACTTGGTTTCAAAATGAAGAATAAAAAATAGGGCTGGAGGTATAGCTCGGAGGTAGAATGCCCCTGAGTTCAATTCCCAGTACCGGAAAAAAATAAAATAAAGAATAAAAAATAGGACTGGGGGTGTAGCTCAGAGGTAGAATGCTCCTGGGTTCAATCGCCAGTACCGCAAAAAAAAATTGAAACAGGGTCTTTTTAAATTACTGAGGGTCTTACTCAGTTGCCAGGACTGTCCCAAACCTGTGATCTTCCTGTCTCAGTAATCCCAAGTACTGGGATTACAGGCATGCACCATCACACCTAGCTACAATTCATATTTTGTTGTTTTTGAACTCAGGGTCATTCTACCTCTGAGCCACACCCCCAGCCCTATTTTATTTTTATTTTTGAAACAGGGTCTCACCAGGTTGATGAGAGTCTCACTACTTGCTGAGGCTGTCCTTGAACCTGCAATTCTCCTATCTCAGCCTCCCAAGTACTGAGATTACAAGCATGTGCCACTATGCCCAGCTAAAATTAATTTTTTTTTTTTTTTTTTTTTTGGCGGTACTGGCGATTGAACTCAGGGGCATTCTACCTCCGAGCTACATCCCCAGGCCTATTTTTTATTCTTTATTTTGAAACCGAGTCTCACTAAGTTGTGGAGTGCCTCACTAGGTAGCTGAGGCTGGCCGCAAACCCGGATCCTCTGGTCTCAGCCTCCCGAATGCTGGGATTACAAGCGTGCACCACCATGCCCGGCTAAAATTCATATTTTAAATTGTTCACTGTTCTCAATAGCATGGTAACGACTCACACCGTACTCCTCCACCCTGCGGGGAATGTGAATCAGCTCTCTCCAGTGTAGCCACACTGTATATGCTACCCACTTAGTAGCTGCCTCGGTTATCAGATCCACTGTTAGAGTATCACAGTGCTCTTCCCCAAAGTGCAAGAGCGATGATGCTAGTCACTTAGATATGTCAAAGAAAAACCATAAAGCACTTCCTTTAAGTGAAAAAGTGAATTTTTTTGGCTACAATAAGAAAAAAAGTCCTATGCTGAGGTTGCTAAGATAATAAGAATGAATTTTCTATCCAGAGCATTGTAAAAAAAATAAATAAAATAAAAATAAATAAATAAAAAAGAAAAATAAATGCGCTAATTTTGCTTTGATATCCCAATTGCAATAGTGATAGCCACAGTTGAATAAGTGCTTAGTTAAGACAGAAAGGGCATTAAATTATAGGTTTCAGTACTATCCACTGTTTTAGGCATCCACTGCGGGTCCTAGAACCTGTCCCCTAACTATTGTATTGCACTTTGAATCAACCAGACAGAGAGTACTTATCACTAGCAATTGGATGGATTTGAACACTATTAAGTTTCCTTTCTAGCTCTACAAAGAACCTCATTCTATTTTCTAACAATATATTTACTTGAATACTTTCATTTTTTCCTTTAGGCACCCAATAGTAACTAACTGTACTTTTGTTTCCAGTTAAATATATAGATATATTTCCCAGTGTTTCTCTTACTCAACAAAAAACTATTGATAAGCCAGGCATGGTTGCACATGCTTGTAATCCCAGTACTTGGGAGGTTGAGACAGGAGGATCACAGGTTTGAGGACAGCCTCGGCAACTTAGTGAGACCCTCTTACAAAAAAAAAAAAAAAAAAGAAAAAAAGGGGGAGGAGAGAGGGGTAAAGAAAAAAAGGAAGAGAAGAGAGGGAGGGAGGGAGGAAGGGATACAGGTTTGTAACTCAGAAATCCCACTACCACACACACACACAAAGAAGGAATTATTGAATGCCTGCTGCAGGTTATCTTGGAATCTACGCTGGATGGGTTCCAGACCTAGGCATTCCATCTGAGGTATTTTTACTTTGGTTATAGTTGGTTTCAGTAAGGAGACAGTGACAAGATTCTAATCTTGTTTCTACCACTGTATGCAAACTAATATAGTTTTTCTCTCAGTGACTTTTCTCATCTAAGTCTTTTATATTTATATACTTGTAATTAATAAAAATAATAGTTTAAAAAATGACCAGAGTGTCAGGCCCACAGCAAGAGTATAACTATAAATTTTAGTACTTGAATACTGGGTTGATTTTGAGCTTCCCACTTCATAGATTAAGGTCTTAAGTTACAGTTCAGGGTCAGGCAAATTTTGATACTTTTCTCATTAGTATTGTGGCATAAAAAATGAGAAAATATTTCTGGAAAATTATCCTTAACTCTTAAGTATTTTCTATATTTAAGGTAATGTAATTATCTTTTTAGCATAGAATTTTGGTAAAAGAACACTTTGTATGTGCTAGTTCTTCATATGCTTATCTGATTACATATTGCTGAATACACAAAAGTCAATTCAGTTCATTTTACTTATCATTTCTGAAGTAGAAGTCTGAAACTGACGAAAGTCAGAAAGGCTGCAGAATGACCAAAGGCAGAGCAGGAATCCCTTTGTGAGCCTTAGAAACTACGGAGACCAGTCACTACACAATAGCTATGTTGAGAACTGAAAACACCAAGTAAAAGCATTTTCCAGTTTGTCAATTCCTCACAGACCTTCAGAATTAATTGAAGAGTGACCAGTGTGTCCCTGACCTGGAAGTTCTGGTGGAGTTGCAGAATTTATAACCACGCTGACTCGTGTCAGTTTTCCACCATTGGAGTTGCTCATGCTGAGCCACCTGGAGCCCTTTTACTTTTCCTTACTATAAGCCCGTACTCCTTCCCCTAGGTGGGACACTCATCTGTTTTCAGCCTGTGTGTGTGTTTTATTGGAGATTTCTAACTGAACCTGTTTCCTGATTTTCAAATTTATCCTGCTCCCAACTAAAACTGTTTTTGCTTTTATTTTAACTTTAGTTGTTACGTCTTGGGTCACAAGATTGAGAGCTTCTGACATTTAACATTGTGACATAAATTTACCATCTGAATAACCAGAACCAAACTTTTACACAACATTTTAGAGCCAGAAATGGTTCTAAAAACTAAGTTTGCTTTTATTGTCTAAATCATATTCCAAACTAAAATTTTTTATTTTTTTTTCTCTTTCTTTGTGGTGGTGCTGGTGATTGAACTCAGGGATGCTCCCCACAAAGATATACCCCCAGACATTTTTTAATTTTTTTATTTTGAGACAGGATCTTGCTAAGTTGCAGAGGCTGACCTCAAACCTATGATCCTTCTCAGTTTCCCAAATATTAGGATTACAGGTGTGTGCCTCACCCAAAAATTTTTTTTCAAATATAATTCTGAAAGCATACATTAAAACTAAAAGGTTATTTATCAGTGTGGTTTCCAATTTTAAAAAAACCCAGAGAATATTTTCTGCTTTAATTTACAGTGATTTTTGTAGTCCTGGGCAGATTTTCTTATTAAGTTAATTTTTTTCATTCTACTGAATCCCTTAAGATGATTTGATGTTTAGCCAGCAGGGTGACTAGATAAAATAATTTGACCCAAGATTTCAGTGGCAAAATTGTTGAAAAACCTTGCTCTACAGTTTATTTTGTGTATCTTCAGACAGTGTTATACTCATGTATAATACATGTAAGAACCTTGTAACAGTGCCCTTCCCTCACCCATCTTTTGTGGTATTGTTAGTGCTTCCATGTGAGAACTCCTACACATTGCTCAGAAAGTTCTATGTTTTTCCAAATCCCAAGAAAAAGAAATTGAAAAATCAGAAAAAAATGGAAGAAGGTATTATAATTCTTCTGTGAGGATTGACCCTTAATTGTCAACATAGAGTTCTTAGTGGTTCACAGAATCTACTGACCTCAAGTTGAAAGCAGGAATGTTGACAGGTAGAATCACAGGAACTGAGAGAGAAGCCATGAGTTGCTGAGCCTCAGCAACTTGCTGAGACTTTTTCTCAAAATAACAAATTCAAAGGGCTGGGGATGTAGCTCAGTGATAGAGCGCCTCTGGGTTCAATCCCCAGTACCAAATTAAATAAATTCTTGTGTGTATAGTATAATTTATACAAATTTTATGAGAGGTAGTGTAGGAAAAATTTTAGAAGCATGTGGTTCATGACACCCCAAAACAATTACAGTAGGAACATTCTAGAGTACTAATCACAAATCACCATAACAGATACAATAAAATGACAAAGTTTTCAATATTGAGAGAATTTCCAAAGTGTGACACAGAGCTGCAAAGGAATCACATGCTGTTGGAAAAGATGACAATGACAGACCTGTTTAATACAAGGCTGCCACAAACCTTCAATTTGTAAAAAGTACAGTTCCTACCAAGGCACAATAAAGGGAGACATACCTGTATAATTCAGCCCCGTCACTTTGCTACTTTCGCAAGTTTTAGGTTTTTGAACCTCATTTTCTTCATCTTTAAAATGTATATAGCAAGCCAGGCGTGGTGGCACACGCTTGTAATCCCAGCATTCGGGAGGCTGAGACTGGGGGATACGGGTTCGCGGCCAGCCTCAGCTACCTAGTGAGGCACTCCGCAACTTAGTGAGATCCTGTTTCAAAAAAAGTAAAGAATAAAAAATAGGGCTGGGGGTATAGCTCGAAGGTAGGATGCTCCTGAGTTCAATCCCCAGTACCGCAAAAAAAAAAAAAAAAAAATGAATATAGCAACTGGACTTAATGGCACATGTCTGTAGTCCTAGTACTTGGGAGGCTGAGACAGGAGGATCACAAGTTCAAGGCCAGCCTCAGCAACTTAGAGCCTGTTCCAAAATAAAAAGGGATGGGGGTGTAGCTTGTAGGTAGAATGCCCCTGGCGTCATTCCCTGAACCCTGCGCTCATGCGTGCGTGCATGCACGCACATACACACACACACACACACACACACACACACACACACACAAATGTATATAGCAGTAACAATAATAGTAACTTCCTGGAGTGCGGATAACAAAATGACAGGATGAATAAAAAGCGTAAGACTTTTTAATGAGCATATTATCAGAATTCAAGAAATGCTTGTTGTTGTTATTACAAGTGTATACAGAATGTCCATAAATCGTGGATGTGTCATCTTAAATTTGATCTTTAGGTGATTTTCAGCCTGTCATCATCATAGGGTAATAATCAATACTTTTCTTGCTTTCTAACTGTGGTAAGCTGAAATACTTACATTCTTCTTGAAAATTCTTAACTATACACATTTCTTTTGATTTAGGACAGAGATGCGTGAAAGTGGAAGACATGGCAGAGAACTTGAAGAACATTTCTGCTTCTTAGCACTTCCTCAGAGTGATGTGTTAGAGATATATCAGAATGGGATAAGTACCAAAATGTCTACATTGAAGATACTTGGAAATCCTCTTCTTGGAATTTATATATTTAGACATGTTGATGTTGCCTTGAATTATGCTCATAGTCGAAGCATTACTATAGAAAGCATTATAATTTTTAAGGTAGGTAACCTAGCATAAAACAAATATTACATATAAGAACAGTGTGCTTTAAGTTGACTTAAACACATTTCCTTTCAATATAAATTGTTAGTATTTTAAAATTGCGTTATGTAGCCATGTGTGGTAGCACACGCCTCCAACTCCAGTACTTGGGGGACTGAAACAGGAGGATCATAGGTTCAAGGATAGCCTCAGCAAGTAGTGAGATTCTTCATCAACCTAACAAGACCTTGATTCAAAGTAAAAATAAAAAACAGGGCTATGGTATAGCTTAGAGGTAGAATGCCCCTGGGTTCAATCCCCAGTACAACAAAAAAATAAATTGCATTCTATAAAAAATAATTATATTATTTTTGTGTTCATCACCATTAGGATTTTTCCTCTATTTCTGACTCCCTTACTTTATTGGGATTTGTATTCCCAATGTGTATCTTTTTCTACATGATTGTCTCTATCTCTTGTTTATACTATAATTAATACCACAGTTGTGTAGGTATTCTTCTCTGAAATATAGTAGTATAGTAAACTTTTACAGTTATTTTATTTAACAGTATTATACCAATGTTAATTCCTTAATTTTGATAATTATTCCATGATTATGTAAGATGTTAACTTTAAGCCAGTTGTGGTGAAACACACCTGTAATCTCAGTACTTGGGAGGCTGAGACAGGAGGATCCAAGTTCAAGGCCAGCCTCAGCAACTTAGACCTTGTTCCAAAATAGAGACAGGGGTGTAACTTGAAGGTAAAATGTCCCTGGGCTCAATCCTCAGCACCACATGCATACACACAAAGAAGAGTTGGAAAACCTCAGCATGGGATATACAGGACTTCCGGTATATGTGTGTGTGTGTGTGTGTGTGTGTGTGTGTGTGAGAGAGAGAGAGAGAGAGAGAGAGAGAGAGAGAGAGAAGAACACAAACATGAAAATAGCTACCATGTAAATGCCTACCCTGCTGATGCATAATGAAGTTTCCATATATCCTTTCCTGGATATGATGCATCTATTGCCATTTGGTTTATAGAGAGTTGTGGGGTTTTTTGCGGTACTAGGGATTGAACTCGGGCATTCTACCTCCGAGCTACACCCCCAGCCCTATTTTTTATTCTTTAGTTTGAAACAGGGTCTCACTAAGTTGTAGAGGGCCTCACTTAAGTAGCTGAGGCTGGTTGCGAACCCGGATCCTCCTATCTCAGCCTCCCAAATGCTGGTATTACAAGCATGCGCCACCACGCCTGGCTTATAGAAAGTTTTAAAAGACATGATAATGCTTAGTCTTGCTAAATGTTTTTAAAACCTTGATTAAAAATACTATGGGATGATCAAGATGATATAAAATATACAGATTAAGAAAAGACCAGGAAGAAAAGTACTTAGTTATTAGCAGGGATGAACTTTGAACATGCCAATATGGAGAGTTTTCTGTTCTAATTTTACAAATAAGCATTTAATAGTTCTGACTTTTTTATTGTGGTAAAATATGCATAACAATGTTTACTCTCTAGCAAAGTTTTAAGTATACAGTTCAGTGGTTTTCAGTACATGTTTATTGTTACACAGCTCTTCATCTTACACACTGCAGTCTAACCCATTAAACAATAACTGCTCTTTCCTCAGACCCTGGCGTCCACCATTCCACTTCCTGTCTCTCTGATCTCCCTATTCTAAGTGCCTCATATGAGTGGAGTTGTATAATATTGGTGTTTTTGTAACTGACCTATTTCCCTTAGCATAATGTCCTGAGCATGAGTTTATCCCTATTGTCAGAATGTCCTCCTTGTTTGTTTATTCATATGTCAGTGAACACTTGGGTTGCCTCAATTTATGTGTGCGTTGGGGGGATACTAGGGGATTGAACTCGGGGATGTTTTACCACTTTTATTATTTATTTATCTTTTTATTTTTTATTTTGCAGTACTAGGGATTGAACCCAGGGGCATTCTGCCTCCAAGCTACACCCCCAGCCCTATTTTTTATTCTTTAGTTTGAAACAGGGTCTCACTAAGTTGCAGAGGACCTCACATAGTTAAGGAGGCTGGCCGTGAACCTGTGATCCTCCTGTCTCAGCCTCCCAAGTACTGGGATTATAAGCGTGTGCCATCACGCCCAGCCACTTTTTGTTTTGAGACAAGGTCTCACTAAGTTGCCGAGACTGGCCTTAAACTTACATTCTCCTGTCTCAGCCTCCTGAGCACCTGGTATTACAGGCATGGGCTTACCTAGAATATGCCAGGCCTTTGGTTCAAACCCCAGCACCTTGAATGAAAGAGGAGAGAAAAAGAAAAAAAAATGAATTGATGTTAATCATTCCTTGAATGTTTAGTAGAATTTACCAGTGAAGGTATCAGTTCTGCCATTTTTCTTTGCCTGGAGATTTTTACTTACTGATTCAATTTTCTTACTAGTTATAAGTCTAATTAGATTTTCTGTTTCTTTATGATTTGGTCTTGGTAGGTTTTACATTTCTAGGAATTTCTATTTCATGTAGATTATCTAATTTGTTGGCATACAATTGCTTCTAGTACTCTTGTAATTTTTTATTTCTGTAGAATCAATAATAAAATATACATTTTCCTTTCTGATTATAATAATTTAAATCATCATTCTTTAGTCCAGCTAGCTAAAGGTCAATTTGTCAATTTCATTGATCTTTTCCAAGAACCAACTTTTGGTTTTCTCTATTTATCTATTCTTTTTTTTTATATCTCTGCTCTGTTTATTATTTGCTTTCTTTTGCTAAACTTGGGCTTAGTTTCTTCTCTTTTTAGTTCCTTAAATTGTAAAGTTACTGGGTTATTAGGGTACTGATTTGTGTTTTCATTTTCCATTCATTCCTAATTATTTTTAATCTCCCTTGTAATTTTTAAATTTTATTTATTAAGATTATATTGTTTAGCCGGGCGTGGTGGCGCACGCTTGTAATCCCAGCATTCGGGAGGCTGAGACCAGAGGATCCGGGTTCGCGGCCAGCCTCAGCTACCTAGTGAGGCACTCCGCAACTTAGTGAGACCTGGTTTCAAAATAAAGAATAAAAAATAGGGCTGGGGATGTAGCTCGGAGGTAGAATGCCCCTGGGTTCAATCCCTAGTG
>PVLC010028599.1:0-20978 GCA_004027655.1 Graphiurus murinus
ACACACACACACACACACACACACACACACACACACACACACACACACAGTGAAATACTTTCATTTGTGACAACATGGATGGAATTGGTGATCAGTATGTTAAAGGAAATATGCCTAGCACAGAAAATCAAGTAGCACATGATCTCACTCATATGTTGATGTTACTCAAGTTGAGAGTAGAATGGTGGTTACCAGAGGCTGGAGTGAAAAGGGGGAAAGGGGTGGAGAAAAGTTGATCACTGTATATTAAGTTAGAGGTAGATAGAAGTAAGAAGTTCTGGTGTGATATTAGACAGTAGGGTGACCATGATACAATGACAATGTACTGTCATTTCAAAAAGTAGGAAAGGTTTTGAATGTTTTCACCATCAGAAAATGACAAATGTTTGAGGAGATAGATATATTTAACCTGATTTAAAATTACACAGTGTATACACGTATTGATACATTACATAGTTCCCCATAAATAAATATATTTTTATGTATTTATTAAAAATAAAATTTAAATTAAAAAGTTATACCACAAAGAATAAGTTCCTGCTTATACACTGGACTGGTAGGAAGAAAACCAATTATGCTATCCTTTCAGGAAATGAAAGTCCTTTCTTCAGAAGAAGAGATTCGTGATTAGATGGTAAAGTGTAGAATAATCTAGTCTTCTGCATCCTTGCTTACTCCATTTTTTTTTCTCACAGTAAGACACTCAGTCCACCTTGCTAGAAGGTTGTATAACAAAGATCCTCTATATAAATTAATTTTATTTTTCCTCTTCTCTTCATTCTAATTTTATACATATTATTATATCAGGGCAGTTTTTACACATGGGAAGAGTATGAAATACATGTTCTGTCTTTGAGGTTATTGGGAAATTCCCTCCTATTCCCAATATATGAACAGTTTACTTTAAGTAAAAGAATAGTCAAGGAAAATTTCTCTTTAGTTATTCTTTTTGAAAATCTTATTGAATCTGTGTAAAAATTTTCACTTTATTTTGTAGACCACATAGATTTTTATCCCTTTTTTTTTTCTCCCCAAATCCCATTTGGCCCATTACTCTTTATTTTATTATATACATTGTCACTGAGTGAAGGCAATATTCAGTACTTCTGCAGAGGAGAGATAGCATTGACTTCTTTTGATGGTGCTTTCAAGTGGAAGCTTAAAAGCTTTTAATATTTGGGAATTATATCAAGTATTAATCAGAGATTCCTTGAGCCATTTTATTTTAAATATAGGTGCTTTTTCCCAGATAGTATATTCTCAGTTACCTGGCAGAGAAGATGTGGCACAAATGGATTCATTTTGGAGTTGCACCATGCACCCTTCATTCTGTAGATGACACTGTTTATCAGTCATCCCAAGTTTCATATTTTTACTACAGAAAGAATCATGTTTCCTCATCACTATGCTTAACTGTGACTCAGCTGCCTTTTCACGATGCACCTCACACCAGGTAACTGTCTTCTCACAAGAGCATGATGGTACAGATCCTTGGTATCCAGTACTTTGCAGGGACATTCAGGAAGAACATGCCTTTTTACATATAAAAGTGTATGTTTCTTTCTTTACCTCACAGCCCTTTGAGGATAGTTTGGTTTTGGGCTCATATTCTTTTCTACCGAGGTTGCATTTTTGGTCTTAGATGATCTGTCGGGAAAGATAGGAGGAAATCAGATTGCAATTGCTGTGGAGGCACAGGCTGTGCTGTTCATCTTTGTTTTCTAAGTGTCTTACATAGCTTGAGGCATAAATAGGAATGTAATAAGTAGTCCTTGGATGTATGAAGATCAGTGGTTTTCATGCTCATAATCTCATTCTTTATGTAGGAGATGTCCCTTGCTGCTCTTAGATCACAGTGATTAAGAACAAGAGTTTTGGCACCAAGCAGGCCTGGATTAACTATTGACTTTTGTCAAGTTACTAAATACTCTTCTAAACCTCAACCTCTTCTTCCAAAAACATGATAAATGGAGTGCTGCATACAAAGCCTTTTGAAGTGTTTGGCACATAATAAACTCATGATAGATGGGCTTTATTATGAATAGTGAATTTTTTTAGGACATTTGCTTGTCTTGATGCATACAAAAATCTACTCCAACTAAGTACAAAGCATCTAAATGAGTTGAAAAGTTTTTCCCTCCAACTTGCTGTGTTACAGATTAGAATAGTCCCTGCCTGAGTCCCATCTGTTTTATTCTTGAATTAAGATCTGTCTGCATATCTCTGGAAGGTCCTTGTCAGGGGGTTAGACATATATGAGAGACTCTAGGGCCTCTTGGAAAAAGGCAATAGCAGAAGTGAAATTTGAGATCTACTGGGTCAGAGACAAAGGAGAAAGGTCATTCTGAATGTAGTTCTTCTAGCTGGTCAGTCAGCTCTCAGGCTGAGTGCTAAGGTATAACCCTTAAATAAGAGTGAACAAATAATACTAAAAGCTAAAAGCAAACATTAAAACACCATTTCATCAAAATATCCATCAGTATTTGAAAATATAAGTTGTTATCAACATCATTGATAGTGGTAGCTTGGGTAGCTGGGGAGACAAGGGTATCATATGGGGAGATGGCACCATCAGGAGGACACAGGCTGCCTGGTCAGCTCAGCCAGCAACCTTGGTAGAGATGCTGTATTAGTCAGGGCTCACTAGAGTAACAGAACTCACAGGACACATATATGGTAAAAGGTGATTTATCAAATCAGCTTACAGTCCAAGTAGTGTAGTCCCAAGAGGCCATCTGCACTCAGAGACCTGGAGGAGCCAGCAGTTGGTCAAGCTGTCCAAGAGCTGGAGTTTCAGAATCAGAGCAACTGCTAATTCAGTCCAGAAAATCCAGGAAACTCTCTGGAGAAATGATAGTGAAAGCCTAGTTTCAAGAGCTGAAGGCTGATATTTGAGATGAGAGCAGAAGCATGTTCTTCAGAAAGAAGCCCACATATCTTCATGTGGTTTTCTCTTTCTGTTATCCAAGTCCTGTGTCTATCAGAGCAGTGCTGCCTACATTCAGGGCAGGACTTCCCCTGCAATCTGCCATTACATAAATCAATCATCTCATCAACACACCTAAAGTCACATAATCTTAGGTGTTTCATAATCCAGTCAAGTAGACAATGTAGACTGACCATCACAGATATCTTCAGTCTCCCCAGCCCACCTACCTAGCTGGATACACTGTCAGCATCACCACTGCTGTCTGCATAGTACCACAGGCATAAGTGGCCCAGGCAGTATAAGAGTGAGATGGTACAACTAAAGAGAGAAATGGGTGCCAGATGCATGGTCACCAAGAACATTATTCAGATGAACAGGGATGAAAACTAACAGACTATTATGGTTTGAAAGTAAAGCGTCCCTGGGACCTCATGCTCTGGAGGCAGCCATCCTCAAGGTGGGTCCCTGGGGGTGTGGCCTTGGGGACTGTATATGTCCTTTGAACACTCCCCTTGTTTTTTCTGTTTCCCATCATCATGCCTTACGCACCTGTAGCTGGCTCCTGCTTGGCAGCTGGTGTAAAATGGACTACATATATGGATTGAAATCTTTAGATCCACAAGCAAATCAACCTTTCTTCCTCTAAGTTTTGTGTGTGACAGATGTTGGATCACAGCAGGGAAGATGCTGACCAAATCACAGACTCCTAGATATATTTGTGAGAAATTTGAGGAAAAAATCGTGTTCCCACACCCTTGTAAGTACATTCAAACACAATGGGGTTTTGGGATTGTTATGTGACCTTATTTTTAGCCTGTGCACTGTGAAACAGAGTCTATTTCAAGAGGAAATAAGTCAATGTGAATTGTGGTTAAAAAAAAAACTCAGAAGATGATCTTGAGTTGGTAGTAATTTAGTGTTATATGAATTTCTGTGAGTCCAAAGTGCTTGATCATTGTTCTTGAACAAAAATTATTTGGAAGAAAACACAATTAATATTTCAGGGCTTTGCTATGAATTTTATAATTTTGTTCTATGGAATCAATTATGAAATTCTTACTGAGAATTCTTCAAAAAAATCTTGTCATAACCTCTAGTTTTAGAGAGAGAAAGGAAATTGTGAATCACCTACAATTATTGTTGTTCTATAACCTCTTTTGATCATCTTTATTAGACAGTGTTCAAGAAAACTAAATACATTCAAATATGTTGATCACATGGAAAGTGAAAAAACATTATTTTGCTATACTTTGTTCTTCTTTCCTAAAACCTGGAAAACAAAAATATGCATGTCTTTTTACTTTATTAGAATTTTTCCATTAGTGAATATGTTTGATATGATTCATTCTGGATTTCAAAGAATAATGTTTCACTATGTTAATTTAATTTAATAGGTCGATCAGTATATTGGTGTATTATAATCTCACATCATAATGTTGTTTATAGTGATAATGACATACTTGCACACAACACTTGATGGCTTTCCCCCCACACCCGCTCCCTTCCCACCCCCTCCCTTTCCCATACAAGAACACTTTTAACATTTTGCATGCAGATTTCCTCAGTCAAATCTAAAATTTCAAAAATACTATCTTTTACCTTATAAGAAAGTCAGACAACTGTTCTGTCACTTGTTCCACTATTCCATAATACAGGGCGTCATATTTTCATCCTCCGGCATCATCTCCTCACCATTTTCTAACTTTTGCTAAACAGTTTGCTCAGTTTTCTAGCCTCTGCTTCTTACTCATTCCCAATTCCAGTGGTTTACCTTATATTTTGTTAGAGCAGCATCTTAGGTATTAATTTCTGTACCCTTTAGATTTAGCCTGAGCACTTTATTATTTTTCATGAGTGTATGGTTTGGCTTGGCAACCTTGATCTTGACTGGGCTTGCATACATGTCTGAGTTGCTCAGTGGAATATCTGGGGGCTTCCTGAAATAGGATGTCTGGGGGTTGGTTGCTTTTGGCTGGTGGTGTAACTTATTATTCAGTAGACTAGTCTGGGATTGTTCTCATGGTTCTGGACAGAGTTCCAAGAGAATGAAAGTAGAAATGTCTGGACTTGGAAGCAGCCTGCTGCTACTTCTGTCCATTTATCCACCACCTCAAATCATAAGGTTAGCCTCCATTCCAGGGTGGGGAAATAGATTTTACTACTGGATGAAGGAAACTTCAAAGAGTTATGTCATTTTCAGGGAAATAGATGGAACTGGAGAACATTATGCTAAGTGATATTAGTCAGTCACAAAAAGTGAAAAGTCAGATGATCTCCCTCATATGCAGAAGCTTGGAAGAAATTGGGACATAGGAGGGACTCTAGACAAAGGAGGAGAAATCTTAATTGAGTAAAGAAGGCTACCTAACTGCAGGAGATGGGGGAGCATCTCAATGGTTATGATGTACATACACAAACTTATCAAATCCAATCACTGTGCTGAAATGGGAAGGAGGGGAGAGGAAGATAATAGGGCGGGAACTGGAGGAGGGCTCACTGAGTGTTCTGTGCATGTATGCCTCTGTCACCCTGAGCTTCATCAAGATGTATGATTACAATGCACCAATAAGGAAAATAACATATGTATGCATGCAGATTATTATTTATAATCCATATGTTATATTAAAATAGAAAATATGCCATCTAATAAAAATGTAAACCAAAGGATGAAATAACATTTTAAATACTATAATTAGCAAAATAAAATTTTCATTTGAAAATATGATCTCACAAAAGTAATTACTGTTTTAATACCAGTATCATCTTGTAGAGTAGCTGCTCATATATTTTCTGTTGGAAACTTTGAAATTATCGTTTGTCTTTCTGCATATTTAATGTTAATCTTTTACTTTAAAATGGTTTCTCCCCATGAAAAAGAAAGTGTGACATTGCAAAGGCATGGATAAAGGAAAGACTGGTGAATTGGGACCATTTTTGACATTATTTCTCCACAATCTGAAACTCGATTGAGCTGGTTTCCTAATGTAGTGTAGACATTTCATCACCATTTTTTTTTTTAACTTCTTTTGGGTTCTGTGGAGTCAACTCTGGGTGACTGGTTGAATCCTGGCTCCTTCCATCTTATCTTGAAAGAAAACAATAGTGTTCAAGGCATACATGGGGGTATGGCTACATATGGTCCCATTGCCTGTTGCTGGCAATAGTGGATAAATCCTAAGACACATGGGAGTTGAGTCTTATTGTTGTACCCAATGACTGGGATCTTTGAGATAGAGGTATACCCTTGAAGCAATGTCCAGTGCTTTGTTAGTCCAACAGTTTCTTCTAAAACCTTGCCTGCTAGCCGGGCGTGGTGGCACATGCTTGTAATCCCAGTACTTGGGAGGATGAGACAGGAGGTTCCAGGTTTGCGGCCAGCCTCAGCTATTTAGTGAGGCTCTCTGCAACTTAGTGAGATCCTGTTTCAAATAAGGAATAATAAATACGACTGGAGGTGTAGCTCAGAGGTAGAATGCCCCTGGGTTCCACCCCTAGTACCACAAAAACAAAACAAAATAAAACAAAACAAAAAACCATGCCTGCTCAACAAATATAACTCAACATATACTTAGTTATACATAACCCCTTCAGGTGTTTTAAGGGAGGATGAGAACCAGGCATCATAGAATTACTGTCTTAGTGGTAGTGTGTTTTGACAGGTTAACTAAGATGTCTTTTCATTATATCTATTACTCAATGTCCTTCTTCAGCTTTCTGTATGAACTGCTTTCAGGATACGGGATTATACTGAGCAAAAGGAAAGTCAAGTTCTTAGCATTTGAACTTCTAAGGAGACATTTCTATAACATCAAAGCCACGAGTCCAGCCTCAATAGGTTAGTCTCAATACATAGGGAGATTTTTCTGCTTTTGGGAATAAAGATGAAGTCAGTTGAAGAAGGATCTATAGTTTCCTCTCTTATTATAATCAGAAGTAAATATATGTCGCCCAGGATTTAACAGGAGTTGGAGCAGGAGAGTAACCTATTAAAAGGAGCTGGGTAAGCAGATGGGTCCTGCGCCTCTCTGCAGGGAAGGGAAGCAGCTGGGAGTGCCTGCGGTTCCCCAGTGATGGCCCAAAGGGCTAAAGATTTGCAGGCACCCTGTGGTTTTGGTCATGCTAGGAACAGAACACATGGTCAGGAAAACAGAGGCCTTGAAGGCTCTACAAGATATCCAAATAGACTGACTTAAATCTCAGCTGAGATGCTGTGCCCTGTGTAGTACTGTGTCATTCCCCCTTGTGAAACTAAAAAAGCAGCTTTTCCCCTCTGAACTATTTCCAGGAGAATTCTGAATTGACTCTTTTTTCAAACGAGATTGACTTAAATTCAGAGAAGACAGAGTTTGCTTTGAACCAGCATGATCAATATTCTGTTATCAGTAAAAATGAGGTTTGAGTTAAGTACACTTATAGAAGTATTTTAGTTCATTGATTCTAAGACATACATTTTTTCATGATTTAATATATTTGAAATTGAGATATAGCTCACAATCCATGGAATATCATAGTTTATTTGGCAGTGATTTTTCTTTCTTAATGGTATGTAAAACAATAGCACATCTTACAAATGATGGTGTCTTAAATTCAATGAAATATTGTATAATGGAAGTTATATTTTTGCATACTCAGGATTTCTAAATCTCACTTTTTACTACTAAAAATACTTGGAGTTCAAGACCTATAGTTAAGTCTTTCTTGGCATTCCAAATTCTTGTATTCATAATGATACCTTTATGTATAGTCCCACAAGCCTAGGAAGTGGCAGATTAAAGTTGTGCAGGCCAATAAGATGGGAGGAGTGATGCTGCTCTGAGTTGAGCTGAATCCTTCCTGGGGTCAGGGTGGCGATGTCAGGAGGCTGCAGGTCTCTTTCTCAGTTATTTTAAATATTAGTGCATGTTCATTATGCTTCATTGAGGAGTTCTCTGAAATTCAGCATTACATATTGTTCTTCCCCATATGGATAAAAAATAGGACACATTAATGAAGGGTCTGTCCTGAAGACTTCACTTCAACCACAATTGAGAATCTTATGGTTAGCCAGGGGTGGTGGTGCATACCTGTAATTTCTGTACTTGTGAGGGTGAGGCAAGAAGATTACAGTTTCGAAACCAGCTTCAGCATCTTAGCAAGACCCTGAACAACTTAGCAAGACCTTATTTCAAAATAAAAAAATTAAAAAAAATGGGAGTGTAGCTTGGAGGAAGACTGCACTATCCCTGGATTCAATCCCCAACATACACAACCTCGCGTGTGCACGCGCGCGCGCACACACACACACACACACACACACACACACAAAACCTCAGGGTCCTCAGATCCTTGAACAACTCTCTGAAAATGTGCTTTAAAGTCATTACCCTGAGAAGCGTTGATGTGGAATAAAGCCTTCTTAGCTTCCACCTATGTACCATCTTTAAAACAGGGTTCCAGGGCTCTCTGTTCCTAAATAATCTGACTACCTTGTTCACTTTTCAGGAATGAATGAACTATTTTCTAACACGGTCTACTCTTGTAAAAATTCCATAGTGAGTTACACACATAGACCAAATCTTCTGTTCCTGGCATTTAACCTACATGTAAATTTCTGAACTTTTACATCTAGTATCATAGTCTCTGTGTGGGTAATGTTCTCCTTCTAATTTCATTATTTTACTCAGCACCACTCCTCCCACCCCCCAAATCTATCTTTCTATAAATGTTCTGCATTCACAGATGCAGAGGTCTAGATATTCTCCATGGGTATCACTTTTCTCCTTGGTTCATATTTAAATTTAGAGACTCTATTTCAAGGGATGCAAAGGTCTCTTTTTTCCTGGGAGCATGGCACCAGGTTCTTGAAGTGTTCAGGGTTTCTCCCAGAGCCATTCAGAGCCTTGCTTCAGAGAGCTGGAGGAAGCCTTAGTTCCATAGCAGTTTCCAATGTGAAGAATATGCAAATGAAACGTCTTCTTTTGAAAATATTGTCCCTCTCTTCACAAAAGTTCCAGGGTTCTTTGCTAGCAGTCTCTATTTCTTTACTATGTTTTATCAGAGAGTTCCTCCCCCCTCCCACCAAGGGATAGAAAAGGTGTGTAAAGAGGGGGCTGAATAAAAATAGTTCTGTTCTAGAAAAATTATTTATCCAGATGTGATGGTGCATGCCTATATTCCTAATACTTAGGGGTTGAGACAGGAGGGTGGCAGGCTTGAGGCCAGCCACAGCAAGTTAGTGAGACCCTCAGTAACATAGAGAGATCCAATTCATAATAATAAAAAAAAAGAAAATAAATTGAGGGTGTAGCTCACAGTTAGAAATAACTTTTTCCTCATTGATGACTCTGAAGTAAACACATTTGATTAGGTAGTTGGGGTTATATTATAAATTATCCAGGTTTTAGAAAACTCACTATAGCGTTTTCCTGTTACAAGGGTGCCAAGAAAATAACAGATTTTATAATAATGCTGCTTCTCCACTTGGTTGAATTTTGCACAAAAGCATTTTGTCTTAGATATCATAAAGGAGACTTAGTTACTGAGAAATCCAAAGTACCTTGTTCTTATAAAACTGTTGCACCTATAACGTATGGTCCTCAACCAGACTCCAAGGATTATATTACAGTAAAATTTAGAGGATATGTAAGCTGAAACTAAACAAGATTTGTCTTAAATAAGCGGGGAGGGAAAAAAAATTCTGTAATATGTATTGCTGGAGAGAAGGCATTGTTCTAGTATTTCTATCAAATTTGGCGATGTATATTAAAATTCTTTAATGTATTCATAGCTCTTGACACAGTAATTCTTATAGAAACATATCCCAAGGAAACCATTAAAAGTACACACCAAGTTTTATGTGCATGGACATTTCTCACTATATTATTTATACTAGAAAAAAATCTACAGAAAACATACATATTTTATAAGAGAGGTGTGTTAGATTGCAAATGGTCACATATTCTTTGCAACATCTCCCATAAAGAAGTGCTACCCATTTCTCTATTCTTGAAACTCAATTGGTCTTGTAACTTGATTTTTGACCAACAGAATGAGGCAAGAATACCATGCATTCAGAGGTTTCAAGAGATCTTTCAGCTTCTTGGTACCTCTCTACTGAGTGAATAGGCCTACAAGCTTGGGCTGCCTCCTTGGGGTTAGGAGACTGCGGGGAGAGTGAGGCCCAGCCACTTGAGCTGGCAGCAGGGGCCTGGCGTGTGAGTGAGGACAGCAGACACTATGTGGAGCCACCCAGTGAGCTCAGCCCAAACTGACTTTCCACACAGTGTTAGCCAATGAATAGTGTTTTTTATTTATTTATTTATTTTTTTAATGTGGTACTGGGGTTGGAAGCCAGAGACATTCTACCTCTGAGCTACACTCCCAACGCTATCTTATTCTTTTATTTTGAAACAGGGTCTCACTAAGTTGAGGAGGGCCTCAGTTGCAGTCACCAAGGCTGGCTGCAAACCTGCGATCATCCTGTCTTAGCCTCCCAAATACTGGGATTACAAGTGTGAGCCACCATGCCCGGCTATATAGTTTATCATTTTTAAGCAACTAAGCTTTGGAGTAGGTGGCTCTGCAGCCAAGACTGATATGCAGGAAAGTAGTTTAATTCAGTGTTTTCTGCACTGTGTTGCATTGTTCATTAGTGTCTCATAAGATATTAATAGAAATCTTGAAATAGATTGCTTAATAACTATATAATAGATATAGATTATTTAATACATAGTCAAAACAGATAACATAATAACAGATTATGTGATAATCATTGAAATCATGAAAAGAATGCCAACATTAGCTAGATAAGCATATCTTATATTTACCACTCCCTTTTAGTGTTTAGTCATGTACATCAACATATTAAAATTCAAAGAAATCTTGTAGTAAACAAATTTATTTAATAACATCTTGTGTATGTGCTTTTTGACTGCTCTCTTTTCCTGTGTAATATCCTTCTACATCATGCTAGCTGGTACTGTTCTAGGGGACACACTATGGTAGAAGCAGTTTTGGTAAACTTGTAGTATTTATATTATAAAGTATCTGAAAATATTGACCACCTTTTTGCATAATTGTTTTATAAAAGCTAATGTTCTCAAATTACATATAGTATGACTTTATTTTGTAACACAGAGTTGTATGTTCTAGAACATGGTTCATGTCATACATACTGAAGATAGTTTGGAAATTATTATTATTATTATTATTATTATTATTATTATTATTATTTGCATTACTGGGGATTGAACCGCAGGGGCATTCTACCTTTGAGCTACACCCCCCAGCCCTATTTTTTATTCTTTATTTTGAAACAGGGTCTCACTAAGTTGCAGAGCACCTCACTAAGTAGCTGAGGCTGGCTGGGAACTCAGATCCTCAGGTCTCAATCTCACAAGTACTGGGATTACAAGCATGCGCCACCAGGCCCGACTTGGAAATTAATTGATAGTAATATATATTTAGAGAGTAGCACGAAGAGTTCTTTTAATTTTCTTTATTTTGTAATCCTCTGCCATTTCAGAATTCTTTAATGGATATTTATTTAATAAATTATATAAATGATTCTTACAAAGTAAAATGCCAAGATTCTGGGGCACGGCTGCTACCCTCCCTCTCTTTACTTCATAGCCCACTGACCAAGTAGTACACAGCTTCTATAGTGTATCTACCATTAGTATTTCATGAACTATTTCTGTTAAGAAAAAAAAAAAAAAAAAGCTCATGTGAAAACACTGCTTACTTCTTTCATATTATTTTTTAACATTTTAAAGTATATAGTAAGTGCTAGTTATTGGTCAGCTAAGCATTGTGTTTGTGGGAATTTTTAAGAAATTGAAAAATATACCTCTAGAGAATACACTGAGCATCAAAATATTTTTGCATAATTTGTTCTATATTATTTAGTAACTGCAATCTTAGAATGCTAAGCATATTACATCTCCAGTAGGCTTTACTTTCTTTGAGTTCAGCTAATTACTTTGTTTTGCAGTTTGTTTAATCCCTGATAAATAAATTACAAAACTCTAGACAAGCCATTGTAAAATACTGTCTGATTAAATATGCTTTTAAAAAATCAAGGTGCGGGACTACATGCACCTTCCAATCTGTGTTTCATGATGTTCATGCTTTTATTATTGTCTTCTCACATGCTATATATTCAATAAGCTATTACTGGACAAAGTATAATGTCTAAACTAATTCTCTTTACTATAAAATAGTATTACACATTATGGTGTAATGCTAGAATTTTATGCTCCTATAAAATTGTTTTAGGAAATGATTTCTGGGTCCAAGCTTTAGGCATTTTTCCCTTGAGTACATCTCATTTTTAAAGCAGTTTGGTTGGCATTTATTTTTCTTAAAAATCAAACAGCGTGAAACACTATAGAATATCGATCACCTATATTTACTGTTTTCAGAATCCCTTATCTCTGTTGTGACATAAAACTGTTAATTCATGGTTTGGTAGGTCACCGTGATTCACAGGAAGATTCTAGCAGAGGTCTCTTGCCACACACAAGATGGCATCCATGGCACAGGAACTTCTTGGACCCCTCTCTGAGCCACAGCCTTACCTCTGATGGATTGTGAATTTAGTGTCAAGATTTTGGACCATTCCTAAATATAAACAACTGTGATGAGTATAAACAAGTTCCTCAACCCTTTTTCTCCTTCCTGCCAATTGAATTTTACCTTTATGGAATAATTTTTTAAAAAAGATATTTGGAGATACTCCTAAAATGGCCGAGAGGAAATAAAGACAATAAACAAAATTAAAAAATCATATAGATTGCATGCTGTTTCAATATTCATTTAAACTTTGTCTCAAACGTGTTCTCTAAAGAGGTCAAAAGATGACATAGAATAAAGGAAAATGACTACCGTGTTTATTAGAAAAATTTTGAAGAAAGTATTTTTAAAACTTTGAAAAAGAATTCTAGATGCTTACTAAAAAAATAATACAAATAAGGGCAGACCAGCAAATATATCTTCCAGACCACCGGAAAAGAAAAACAAAAATTTTACTCATTTTTAAAGTTTGAATTGATTGGACTTCATCAAAATTATAAACTTTTATGGTTCAAAAGATACTATTTAAGAAGTGAAAAGAGAACTTACAGAACTGGGGAAAATATTTGTAAATCATATATTCAGTAAGGTACTTGTATCTAGAATATGTAGAGAACATTACCACCTTGTTATAAAAATATAAACAACATAATTAAAAGATTCAAAGGACTTGAGTAGACATCTCTCGAAAAAGATATGCAAATTGACAACAAGGACATGAAAAATGCTGCTCAGGACACTAGGGAAATGAAAATCATAATCACACCCACTAGGATGACTGTAATAAAAAAGACCAATAATCAAAAGTGTTTCCAAGAACGTGGAAAAATTAGAACCTTTATATACCACTGGTGAAAATATAAAATTGTACAATCGCTTTGAAAAAGCAGTTCTAGAGGTTTCTCAAAAGAATAAATGTAGCAACTTTTCTCCTAAGTATATACCCATGAGAAATGAAAACACATCCACAAAGAAAAGCTGCACATAAATGTTAATGGCAACATTATTGATAATAGCAAGAAAGGGAAACAGCCCAAATGTCCTTCAACTGATAATAGATAAAAAGATGTACTACAACAGAATATTTCAATTTATTTATTATTTTTAATATTTTTATTGGTGCATTGTAATTACACATCATATTGAGGCATAGAGTGATAGGAATATACACGCATACAACACTTGGTGCATTTCTCTATTTTTATTCACAGAAAGAATTAATACTACTCCACAGATGCTTAAAAACAATATGCTATGTGATAGAAACCAATCTTTTTTTTTCTTTCTTTCTTTTTTGGTGGTACTGGGGATTGAACCCAGGGGCATTCTATCTCTGAGCTACAACTCCCAGATCTATTTTATTTTTATTTTGGAAGAGGGTCTTACTAAGTTGCTGAGGACCTTGCTAAGTTGCTGAGGCTGGCCTAGAACCTGGGATACTCCTGTCTCAGCCTCCCATGTACTGGGATTATAGGCATGCACCATTACACCCAGCCTAGAAGCCAATCTTAAAACATTCCATTGTTATGTCTAGAATAGACAAATCTTTTGAGACTGAAAGTAGCTTGGTGGTTGCCTAGGGCTAGAGGGAGGGTGGTGGCCGGGAGAGTGACTGCTAATATGTATGGAATTTCTTTTTGGAGTGATAAAATGTTCTAAAATTGTGTTGATAGTTGTCCACTTCTAGGAATGAATGTATTAAAAATCCATTGAATTATATGCTTTAAATGAGTGAACATGAATTATATCTTAACAAAATTGTTATTTAAAAAACTGAAGGAGATATTTTTGGTTCTTCCAAGAGAGAAGATTATTGGTTCTGCCAAAAATGGAGTAGCTCATCATTCCCCACCACATTCTCTTTCTTACAACTAAAATACTCTAGCAATAGTTAAAAGGTATAGAAATATTCTGAACAGTGGAAATAAGATGTCCAATCTAGGGACCTCAGAACTTTAGGAGTGTTGTGGTGAATGTCCTGGGTTTCCTTATTGTTTTACACATATCTTACAGCACTGCAGAAGCCTCCAACCTGGAATTGGCAACACACACAGACAAAATAGTCTCCAAGAAAAGCTTTCCCTTTAGGTAAAGAAAAAAAAAATGTGGTCAAAAAGCAGAAAACCTTTTTGGTAAAATCTACTCTATTCCAGCCAAATATCAATGGAAAAACCACACCCTCCCTTCCAGGGTTTCAGTGGTGCTCTGCTGTGGCTGATTTTTCCAACACCCCTCCCAACCTACAGCCCCGAGGAAAAAGACAACACACTGTGATTCTCCTACTGTGTGGTGTTGGTGGGACCCAGCTGGGAGCCGTTTTTCCATCTCCTGCCCAGCAGAGGCAGACAGAAGTTATTGGACTCCCCTGCTGACGTACTATTGGCAAGATGTAGGGGGGCAGCTGATCTTCCATCCCCTGCCTGGTAGAAGCAGGCAGTTCTCTGATTCTCATGGTTGAGTAGTATTGGTGAAGCTATGGAAGCAAGGTCTTGCTTTCTCAGCTGGTAGAAGCAGATGGCACTCTGAAATCCCCCTGTCTGGTTAGTGTTGACAGGGCCAGGGTATTTCTGCCACTGGAAACACACTGCAGTGACAAGACTTAATGAGGTGGTACATGGTAAAGTAACACATGCCAATTTCTGTCATCAGGATCCTCCTGCAGGGAGGAGCTGAGCCTATACCCACATCTGGAATTCAGAGGTAGACAAAGTAGCCTAGGTAGGAGAGGTGGTGCTCGTCTTTGCTACCCCCTCCCTTGGTATCATTGGGGAGGTGGTGCCCGTCTTTGCTACCCCCTCCCTTGGTATCATTGGTGCCCAATAAGGAGCTGAGTTTCTGACTATCATGGAGTAACAAAGTGACTCATCCCCCTGTTTACCTTCATTCCTCTGTTTATTAGTCTTTGATGGAGGTATTACACTATTTAGAGAGACTTACCAGTTTTCTGGTATGAATACCACTTTGAGTCAGGTATAAAAATCTATGTAGGTACCTTTACTGTTCCTATTTTTTAAAGTGTCAGTATAGCCTGGGGTGAGGTGATCTTACAACCCCAACTCAGAGCCAACAAGGTAGTGCAAGTCAGTCAGTACATTTTTACTGAGGTGGTCTTGAAAGGGACCAGAGAAAAGCTGACCATCCCTCATTCTATACCTAAGAAAAGGCACTGCCTACTGATAAAAAGATTCAATAAGATCCATAGTCTCAATGTAATACCTAAATAAGAAATTTATTCATCATATCAAGAAACAGAAAAACAAGAATATGAATGAGAAAAGAAAATCTATAGGCACCAAAACTGAGAAGAATCAGATGTTAGAATTGTCTCATAAGGGCTGGGTATGGTGGTGCATGCCTTTAATCCCAGTACTTGGGAGACTGAGACAGGAGGATTGTAGGTTCAAAGCCAACCTCAGCAACTTAGTGAGGTCCTCAGCAACTTAGTGGGGTCCTCAGCAATTTAGACGTCCTCAGCAACTTAGTGAGACTGTTTCTAAATGAATAAATAAATAAATAAATAAATAAATAAATAAATAAATAAGTAAATAAATAAATTAGCTAATTAAATAAACATAGGACTGGGAGTGTAACTCTGAGATAGAATGCCTCTTGGTTCAATCCCTAGTAACACAAACACACACACACACACACACACACACACACACACGAAAAAAAAGTCTAATCAGGATTTTAAAGCAGTCATAATAAAAATGCTTCAATAAGCAATTATGATTTCTTGAGACAAATAATAAAAAATAGAAAATGTCAGTGACAAAATAGAAATGATAAGAATTAATCAAAATGTAAGTTGTAGAACTGACAAATACATAAAACAAGTTGAAAAACCTGTCAGAATGGCTTCAATGGTAGTGTGGAGATGAAAAAGGATAGAATCAATGAACACAAGTGCAGATCAATAGAAATGATCCAGTTTGAGCAATAGGGAGAACATAGACTAAAAGCAAAACTAACAGAGTCTCAGAGGCTGGAGACAATAACAACAAAGCTATTATTCATACCATCAGGTCCTCAGGAGGCGAGGAGAATGGACCTGAAAAGTTAGGTGAAGAAATAAAGATTGAAAATGCCCCAAATTTGTCAAAAGACTAAAGCCTATGGAAAAAAGAGGCAAAGCAAAATCCAAATTTGATAAACTCAAAGAAATTATGTCATGATACATCATTTTGTACTTTTGCTGAAAACTAAATACATAAAAAAGATTTTCAAAGTAGCCTGAGGAAAACAATCTATTATGTACAGGGGCATACTAATTTGAATAACAGCAGACTTCACTGAAATCTTATATTATAGAGGTCAGAAGAAGTAGCACAATTTTTATCGAGTAATAAAATAGTAATTAAATAAATGTTATCCATAGGTTTTATATCCAGGGAAAATATCTCTAATAAATGAAAGAAAAATAAAGACATGACAGATAGAGAACCTAAGAGAATTTATAAATGGTAAATATGACAAACTATATAACTTCCCATGAATTTCTTAAATCATATTTGAAGCAAAATTTATAATAACAACTGATTTAAGGGAACCATATTTTAAAAGTAGGGAGGGTAAAGGGACCTAAATAGAAATTTTTTATACCTCACTCAAAATGGCAAAATGCTGAATCCTGTAAACTGTGATGTTTTCTTTCTATATTGTAATACCTAGAGAAAACATTAATTAGATTAAGCAAAGTGACATGCTAAAAATGATAAATTAATAAAAATGGAATAGTAAAGTATGTTCAGATAACTTTATGGAAGATAAGAAAGGAGAAATAAAGGAAATAAATAGAAAACAAATAATAAAATGGTAGTCTTAAGCACTAACACATCTCTGTGTATTGCTGTGGAGTGAGTTTGTGTCTCCTCACCCCCAATTCATACATTGAAGTCCCAAGGGGATATTTGGAGATGGGATCTTTAGGAGGTAATTTAGCCATAAAGGTAGAACTCCCATGATAGGATTAGTGTCTTTATAAGAACAGGAAGAGATCTATCCCCTTTTCTCTCTGTTCTGTGAGAATACAATGAGAAGATAGCCGTCTATGATCCAAGAAATAGCCTTCCCCAGTCACCAGATCTTTCAGTAGCTTCATCTTGGACTTACCAGATTCCAAAACTGTGAAGAATAAATGTTCTTTAAGTTACTCATTCTATGGTATTTTTGTTATAATAGCCTGAATTATCTGAGATAATTATATTAGGTATACGTAACATAATCATACAGTAGGCTCCCGTATCCATATCTTTGCTTTTCAGTTTCAATTACATATGACCACGTGAAGCCTGAAAATATTAAATAAAAAATTCCAAAAATAATCAATTATATATTTTTAATTTCTGTGCCGTCTAAGTAGTGTGATATCTCATGTATGTCCATCTGCTCTGTCCTGGTTGGGAAAAATTATCCCTTTGTCTGGCATATCCATAATATTCATGCTACCTACCCATTAGTTACTTAATAGTCATCATCTTGGTTATCAAATTAACTACTGTGGTGTACAGTACTTGTATAGGACAACCATTATATATAGAAAGTTTGTATTATCCATGGTTTCAGGCATCTACTGAGAGTCTTGAAATATATCCCTTGTGGATAAGGGGGAACTATTCCAGCAATTGAAAAGCATAAATTGACACAGTGGATTAAAAATAAACAACAAAAAAAAGAACCAACAATATGTCTCCAAGAAACTCATTTCAAATACAACCACATAGGTGGCTGAATTAAAGGATGGAAAAATTTATCATGCAAATATTAGCAACAAAGATCCTAAATGTGTATACACCAAGGAACATGGCCACAAAATACATGGAGCAAAAACTAATAAAGCTGAAAGAAGAAATACACAAAGTCACAATTATAGTGAGGCTGTCTAGATTTCACTTTCAGCAATCTACAAAGAAAATAAGCAGGGATATAGAAGAGATGTATGATAAAACCAACCCATAATTTTTTTTTTTACATGTATACAAGTCTGCCAAACAACAGCATAATAAACATTTTTTTCCTCTGGGACATTTACCAACATTGACAATTCTGTGTCATAAAATGAATAATTGCAGGTTTAAAAGAATGGAAATTATACTGAGTTTGTTCTATGGCCATAATAAAAATTAATAGTAACAGAAAGCAAACTAATAATCAACAATAGAAAGACAAAAGAACAATCTCCACATATAAGAAAGTTAAACCACACATTTCTCAATAATCCATGGATCCAAAAAGAAATCGCAAATGAAATAGTAAAAGAAATACACAAAACTTAAGGAAATTAAGCAAAATGTATTAAAATATGCAGATGCAGATAATGCAGCTCTGCAGCTGAAATTTCTAATACTAAATTCATACATGACAAGGAAAGAAAGGTCTGAAGTTACTCATCTATGTTACTACCTCAGAAAACTAGAAAGAGGATAAACATAAACCTAAAACAATCTGAATGATGAAACAATAAAGAGAAGTAATAAATTACAATGAAGACATTTTCTAAAAATCCAACAAAGGCAATAATTTTCTAGCCAAACAAAAAAATTAACCATATCAATAACCAGTATGTGATATAATGAGAAATCTTCTAGATATTAGAAGGACAACAAGGGAATGCTATGAATAGTTATATTCATAATCCAACAACTTAGAAGAAATTGACCAAAACCTCAAAATCCACAACCAATCCAACTTCCAACAAAGATGATGTAAACAATCTGAATGATCCCATCATTAAGAAAAATTAAATTTGTAACTAAAACTTTTAAAAAAGAAATTTGGCCAAATGAGTTTACTGGATAATTCTTCCAAACTTATTAATAGTTAACATCAAGTTTTACACAATTTACTCTAGAAAATAGAATAAGAGGAAAATCTCACTAATTTTATGAGGTTGGTACAAACTTGATACCAAAATCAGACAAAGACAGTACAAAAATGTAAAAGAAAAATACAGAATATCTTTCATGAACTTAGACAAAAAAGATCCTCAACAAAATGTTAATAAATTAAATATAGCAATGTATTAGAGTAACATCAGCATGATGATGGAGTGGGAGGGCCTGTGTCCTCCTTTCCCTTAACCCCCCAAATACACTAATTTAGCAACAGTTGGTGGACAAATTCTCTTTGTAAGCAATCCAGAAAGTAATTGAAAGTCTCTTGCCTAGACTCACTGAAGTCAGTAGGGAAATATGGAATGCTGTCTTGCTGGAATTTTTAACCCTGAAACATAGTAAGATATAATCAGGAAGACACTCTGAATTCTTAGATTCTCCAAGAGGAGGAGAAAAACTGGTTCTTATATCAAGCACCCTCAGTTTCCTGAAGGGGACCCCAAAGGATTGGCTTCTATCTTGCCAGTCATGGAGCATTAATGCATTTGTACTGTCTAGCCACCTGGTAGAGAATAAAGGTGGTGAGTTGGGCTGGTAGATGCTATAGCTCTTCCCCACTGGTTTAATGCAGAAAGAGAGGATGAACACCTCCAATTCTCACATTGTCTCTTGGGAAAGAAAGAGTTGATCCTTGTGTTCAGTTTCCTAACTTGTCTGGCTTGCCCAAGAACTAGCATTTGTCTTGCCAGTGTTAGAGATCTGATGGGTGTTGACATAATGTAGATGCCTGAGAGGAAATAGAGATAGTAGCTTGTAGGTAACTTACCTAGCTCCTCTCCCCACATAAATCTGAGCAAGCAGATACAAACCTCAGATATCTGCTTCTCCCTGGGCAGGGAAAGAATTGGTCCCAGAATCCAATGTGCAACTTTTCCCGGCCCTCTCCAAATGATAGACTTTTGACTTGCCCATGTCAGAGTACTGTAGGGACCTAGAATAATAGAGCTACTTGTGTGGGGGGATTAGAAAACAGATGGAGATTTGGGCTGACAGTTGCTGTAGACTTCTTTCATACATAGCAAGTGGACAAAAAGCCCCAGCTCTCGGGTTCTCCTTGGGGAAGAAAAGACTTGGACGGAATAGATAATGTTCTAACCTTTCTGAGGGAAACCCAAGGAATTAGCTTCACTTCACTTATCTTGGTGCACTGACAGGATCCAATTTACCTATATGTCTAAATTATATAAAGTAGAAGGAAAGCAGGTTGGAATACCATGAAAGTTTGAGAGGCCTCCAAAATCTCTCATGGAGATAATTAGTAAAGGTCTTCATTTTTATGGCAACTGTGTTAACTAGATGTGGCTGCTTTATCTAATGCACAGAAACCAACACACAGTCTAGAGGAAAATGAAAAATCAGATAACGATATATACCAAGAGGACAGTAATCTCCAGAAACCAACCCCAATGAAACAAAATTATGTAACTTACTGGTCAGATAATTTAAACTAAATTGTCATGAAGGTGTTCACCAAGGTCAAGAAAACAATCTATGAACAAATTGAGCTTCAACAGAGAGAGAAAATGTTAAAAAGTCACAAAACAGAAATAATAGTTGAAGACATAATTCACAATACTGAAAAATTCACTAAAAGCATTCAATAG
>PVLC010028600.1:0-20914 GCA_004027655.1 Graphiurus murinus
TGTGTGTGTGTGTGTGTGTGTGTGTGTGTGTGTGTGTGTATCTGTGTTTATGTGCACATGTGTTTGATGTTTTAAAAATATTATTGAATCACTTTACTGTTACAGTCTTTCTTCTTTTTGCTCACTGAGACATATTTTTCGTGCTCTTACATTCACGTTTGTTTTTTAAGTTACAAAGCTAGCATTAGAGCCTCACCAGGTAGAGTCCAAGGAGACTGAGGAAGGAATTAGTTTCCATGAATTTTCATACATCCAGGAGAATGTGTGAAAACCAGGGAGATCCAAAAAAGAAATTCAATATACTTCATTTTAGAGTCATAATTCCCAGGCCACAAATATTATATTACACAATATTTATGTTGTGTAATATAAATATGCAAATAATATGCATCATAGAAACCAACATCTTATCTATGCACCTTATCTTGCTGTAGGCTCACTGGCTGTGCCTGGAACCTTGCTTGGTATTCTGATGTGTGTAGTAAGAGAAGGAATCAGACATTCTTTTACCTGTGTGAATTTGATGGGCAGGGTTTAAAGTCACAAGGTGTCATATGATTTCATAGGTGTGTTGGACATAAAATTATAAAATCATTAACATTTTCTGTTTGTTTGTTAAAGGTACAAGGAGTATAAAAGAAAAATTCTCCACAATTGTCACGTGGTTGATTCTGGGTGGCATTATGTAGAGAATAGGTCCCAGGTGTGTGGTCAGAGTAGGAGAGCTGGGCTCCTGCCAGTGTTGCTCCTGTGACTAATATAGAGTATAGGGTCTCTCAGCACTGGTGTTCCCACTTGTAAAATGGGCAAGAGGCCTGCCACATCTAACCTACAGTGTGATAAGGCTAAGTGTGCGTCTATATTTCCAAGTGCTTTATAAGTGGTGAAACACCTAGCAAATATACTGTTGAGGGATTTGGGGTAAGATGTGTGTCATATTTTATTAGAGTAATGGTGAAAGGAAATCCAGGAGAAGGGTGTGTGAGAGAGAAGGAAGTTTATATAAAGTTCAGAAGTGATGAAAATTCAATAGTTAAGAATGAAAGCTCAGAGGAACTGAAAATTGGTTAATCTGTTATTGTCGATAAATTGAATTTGAGGTTGTATGTTGTCTTTAAGACTCTTAAAAATTATATAAAAAGAAAAAAACTTAAAAACTTCAGTTGAATACATTTTTTTGGTTGAGAAATTTTATCCTTAGAACTTTTAGTAAGTGTTTTCCTCATCTATAAAATAGTGAGTATATATTGACAATTCAGGATTTTCCTCCATTTTAACCAGTTTCTGCTGGATAGGGTGGCATATTTAGAGGAGATGTAAGTTGAATATCCTAAATGTGTTTCACCATAATAACATGGGAACTTCCCATGATAACACATATCTTATACATGGCATATTATTCCCATATAGCTAAAACCCTTTAAAAAACCACTGGTAATTATACTTTTCCTTGGACAGGATAATACACAGCTAGTTGGACATGAAATGATTCTGATCTTAAGTATACTTGAGATACTGGAGCCCAGGACAGAGAAGTCTTGGTTGTAAAAAGTGAGGTCAGCAGAATACCAGAATTTGGGGAAATACGGAAGGCCTACCTGAATCCATTATGACCCATCAGAAGGACAAGAGTGACCTATAAAAGATGGTGGTAGCAAAAGGAAAAGGAAGGAGAACTCTAAGTGGAGAACAAAGAAAGATATATTTTTTCATCATAGTTTTTCCTGGGACTAGCTCTGGCTCTCAGCATAGGAAAGGAGACTCAAAGCCACAAGTGGGAAGGACATATACATATGTCACGGCATTACACCTTAGAGGGAAGAGAGTGGAAAGAGGTTGAAAAGTGAGGATTAAATACCTCAAGGGGGAGAAAATTTAAAAAGTGTGAAAAGAGAAAATATAGACAGATTAGGAGACTGGGAATGTGGAAAGAAGGTGCATAGACACTTGAGAAGAAAACTCAAGTGTCTTGTGGAGTAACTGGACTTGGCCATCCACTAAGCAATCACTTCAAATGCAGGTATTATTTATCTCTGTATTTATGATAATCCCGAAATTGGTACTTTAAAAATAGACTTTCCTATCCAAGAAAATAGAATTTAAGTTGCACAACACTGGAAATATATTGTGCTTACTGAATGTTAAGGGAAAATGCCATCATGGCCATCATGACAACCTTCCTTAAATTTTAAAGGACTCTGCTTCACAAAGCAAGATGGTGGTGGGGGCGGTCTTTAAGGAAAGAGTAGGAATCTATTCATGGAGAAGCAAATACCACATGAGAAAAAAAAGGAAAAGAAATATTAAGATAGACTGAGGATTATGGAGGAAATACATTTCTTATAAAAGTATATATATGCTAGAATACAAATTGAGAAAAGAATTACAAATGGCAATATCCCTCAAAATTGCTCTTGAAGTAAATGTCTTTTTTTGTTTTATAAAATCAATACTAAAATTCTAGAATATTTGAGATTGTCTAATTGACTTAGTTTTACAGAATACCAGAGAGCTTATGAAATTTATCCAAGGTCACACAGTGAATAAGAAGGTCAAAATCAAAATGATGAATCATGAGTCATTATTCATGATTCAATCATGAATCTATTCTTTAACATAACCTACTTCCCTATTGCTCCTGAGTTGAGTTCTCTTTCTCAATAGTCTCTGAACTCTGCTCAGAGTTCAGCCCACCAAAGAAAGAGATCATCTCTGTTGAGGAGACCTTAGATATTGCCATTTTAAAATATTTATGGTAATATCAATTCTCAATTATATTGAAAAAAAGTGATATTTAGAGGAGCGTGAACAATACACATTAAGCGTCAACAGAAATGTTAGGGAATAGAGAAAATCAATTAGATGCAGTTGTTACCCTGCTGGGCTTGTAATTTAACTGTACAAATAATGGGAAAATGAAGATATATTCTAGAGGAGATGCTCAGCAATAGGGAGGCTCATCTAATGAGATGCTAGTTAATGACAGGAGACAGAGTCCTGGGACAGCAAAGAGCTGCAAGCTGAAAGACTAGCTAATACAAGATGAGAGTTTATCTTTCATTAAGTGGATAGGTCCTGAATAAGCACATCAAGAAGGGACTTCAAGCCCTGGCATACATGGATTCTAATTCTAAACTTCTGACCTGAAGAAGGAAAATTAATGTCAGTCGATTATTTTCTGTTGTAACTATTTAGCTAGTGATTCTTGCTGTAGCTTGGTTGATGATAGAACCAGCTCTTGTGGACATTCCTATAATTTGCTAAAGTGACATTTCAAATTAAGCTTGATTCTTCCCCTTATGATCTCTGCTTTGTTCATATAATTTCTTTTGATAGTAACTCGAGGAAGAGGAAGAAAGCCTTAGCTTCAAAACACTGAAGCAGATTAATCTATGCATTAAAACAGTTTTTAGAATGGAACACTTTAGGATTAAGCTCTAATTCCAGATTTAATTATAAAACAGATTAAATAAATTAGGTCCTGCACAATTCTCTCTACTGTCAAGTGTCCCAGTCCCTTTTACTTCTTCTGGATCTGTACCATTTATTCCTGTAATTCCTTTTTTAAATTTTAATTTCTTTTATTTTATTTCATTTTTATGCTTTTATTGGTTTGTTGTAATCACACATCATAGTGAGGTTCAAAGTCATATGAACAACGATGCATTCATGTTTCCCTTCCGGTCCCACCCTGCTACCCACCTCTCCACATATATAATAGTGATTTGGTAGGGACACTTTCATACATGGGCAGAGCACATTTGGAACTGTTTCTTGGGCAGAGCACATTTGGAACTGTTTCTTTCATCTGTTCTTCCTTTCCTTCTACCCCTATCTCTTCCACTATTATACCTGTCTCTCTCCTCAATGGGCTAAAGTCCCTTTGGTTTCCTGTTTTCTCTCTAGTTTCCACATACAGGAGAAATCATTCAACCCTTGACTTTCTGAGACTGGCTGATCTCACTTAGCATAATATTCTCTAGTTCCATGATGTTTGACAAAGAAGCCAGAAACCTACACTGGAGAAAAGACAGCCTTAACTCCTTTCAGTTGTTAAAAATTTTAGTTGTACCTGACACATAGTAGACATGCATATTTAAAAATATAGTCAGTCAATAAAAAAGCAAAAAGTGAAGGTATTTCAGAAATGGGAGAAACAAATCAGTTGACTTAATATCTGATAAACGTGTTGTTTCCGTACACATCATAGAAAGTTGCCCCAAATGCATTTTCATTGGTTAGGATGAAATTCAGACAAATTTCTTATCTCAATTTTCCAATGAGTTCTGTATATGGATGGCAGTATTGAGTAGTAGAAAGCCCAATTGAATGAGAACACTTGGCCACCTGTATGTCCTCACTTGGGCTATGGAACTAAGGCTTATTACAAACCTAAAGTACTGAGATCTTATTTTAGAGTGTGAACTTTGGAATCCTCTTGTTGCCATCAAGTAGCAGCCATCCTTGTCTTATAAGACAATGCAAAAAAAAAAAGAAAGAAAGAAAGAAAACAAAAGAAAGAAAGAAATGAGGGGGGATAGGAGAGGAATTACCTTATATTATGGAAGGTTGGGCAATTTTTATTTTCAGGTCTGTAATAAAACTTATGGTTCTAGGTTACAAGAAGTCCTTTGAATGGCTTCCAATGCTCTGTAACACTGAAATAATAAGAAAAGTATTTTATTAGTCTTAAGGCTTAACTAATAAAAGTATAATATTCAGATCAAAAAGAACTAATAATCTGTTCAGTAGTAGTTCATTTATATAGTGGTTAACTGTACCAAAATTTCTAGGTTTAAACACCAACTCTACTGCTTAGTGGCTTCTGGAGAGAAAACTTATTTAGTCTGTTCAAGATTCTATTTTGCTGTCTGTGAGAAGAAATGAGCTTGTTATGTTCAATGAGATAATGCATGTAGAGTGTTAGACAGTTAATACATATTAGTTATTATTATTTGGAGTACTATATTCACTTATGGCACTAACTATAAGAGGACTGCCCAACAGGAAGAATTTATCCTGGGGAAGATATATTGAAAGAAGATTTAATAGAGAATGGTTGAAGATATTCAGGAGGAGAAGAGACTGTGTCTTTTTTTTTTTTTTTTTTTTTTTTTTTTTTGCGGCACTGGGGATTGAACTCAGGGGCATTCTACCTCCGAGCTATACCCCCAGACGTATTTTTTATTCTCTATTTTGAAACAGGGTCTCACTAAGTTTTGGAGGGCCTCACTAGGTAGCTGAGGCTGCTCCTCTGGTCTCACCCTCTCAAATGCTGGGATTACAAGCGTGCGCCACCATGCCTGGCTACTGTGTCTTTTTCAAATACTAGCAAAGTGTGGAAGATGAGGCCAAGTTAAGACAAATGAGTGGAAGTTATGGGAAGGGAGGTTTTACCTTCATATAAACAAAACTATCAGACAGCATTAGTTGTCCAATGATGAAGAAGTCTCATGAGATAGTGAACTTCCTGTCACCGCAACCGTTCAAGCAGAGGGTGGATAGCCATATGGCAGATGTTTGCCCTAATTCTTAATGCACCAGTCATTCTGGATCTGTTTCTGTTCCTGGAATATTCTACCTTCTTTCTCATCTGTAGGTCTTCATCCATATGTTCCCACTGCTTGAAAGACTCCCACTTCTTTCTCACACTCCATTCAACATGCCTATCTTTTCTTCTTCCTGTTTTTTTTTTTTTTTATCTTTCAGGTTTTAGACTTATCATTCCTTGATTTTTTTTTCTCTCACATTCTTTACTTTCTACATCAGAGTATTATCCTTTCAGTTATGATTTTTTTTAAAAAAAAAAAATCTTCCTTCCTTGAAAGACTGCAAACTTCAATTTCTCTGTCTTCCATGGCTATTATACAGTCGGTGCTCAATAATTTTCTGTTGTCTTAATGAATGTATGAACCTTATATAAAGGATCATTGTCTTGTTTGATGCACTCTATGTTTTCTTAAGACTCTCAAGACTGTAATTTCATGATGGGAAATGGAGACTCTTCATTCTAGGTATTTTTATTGTTTTCAGACTTGGACAAGTAATTCCCATTGAATTTAGAAAGTATATTTATGTTCAGCGCCATTTTTTTTTTTTTTGCATAACCAAGTTCAAAGCATCCTAGTGCAAGGTTCACAAACTTAAATATCTATAGGGACCAAACCGTGAATTTGATGATGTGAAGTGCACCAAGATGAGAAAGTAGGGAACAACGGAGTCTATGATGAAGTAGAGTACATGCGGCCCATTTGAATGTATTCACCTCCCATTCAAAACAACAAGAAAAACAAAACTGTCTCATTTGGCTCTTTTACCACCAGTCTACCACTTCTGCTCTAAGAGGATCAAGACTCAGTAATGAAATTTGCAAAATCTCCAAAGGATACTTTAAAATAGTTCCCTCAAATTTTGAAATATGCAGTATAAAACTTAATTATTTGAAAGTCACCTTTACCTTATTTTATTATTTACCTCTTAGTTAAAATGATAATAAGCTAATCATCAAGGTAGATACAAATAGTCAGATGGATGAGCAGGAAATAAAATAAAGGGTTTGGAATCATGCTAAGTGAGACCAGTCAAACTCAGGAAATTAAGGGTCACATGTTTTTTCTCAAAAATGGAAGGTAGAGAGAAAAAAAGAAAGAAAAAGAACTTCATGAAAATTAGGAGAGAGACCACTAGAATAGTGAAAGGGGTCCAGGGGAGGGAGAAGGGGAAAGAAAAGGGAGATACTAGAAAGAAACTGACCAAACAATGTTATGTACATATATGAATGCATCACTGTGAATTGAGCTCACTATCATCTACAATAACAATGCACCAATTAAAAAAAAATAAAGGGCTTTGATGAGATTGATAATGATGTGAATGACCTAAAGTTGAAATTATATGTTTTGCCCAGATTTCTCAGAAAATCAAATTTGGGTGATTTTCAAAGATTAGACACAACAGTTCTTACTAAATGCAGAGGCAAATGTTACTAGATAATTTAATCTAGTTACTGGGTACTCCAGATCAAATTTTAGAATGAATCTATATTTTATTGATTCAAGGAATTACTTAAGATTTATATCTGCATTTTTTAAGAATAAACAATTCATCTTTATTGTAGTTGAAATTAAAATTAAGAAAAATGGAAATAAGTCTATCTGTAATTTTGAGTGGATGAATTAGCTGACTGCAAGATTATGGAACTATACCCCAGCTTAGTCATTAATTCCCCCAAGTTTAGCACTTGCATGCAACAAGAGAGTCCATGGATATGAGGCTTTTTTTTTTTTAGAAAATTTCATTTCCTGTTTTGTCATTTTTTGTTTTTTTTTTTTTTTTTGCAGTACTAGGGATTGAACCAGGGGCATTCTACACTCCCAGCCCTATTTTTATTCTTTATTTTGAAACAGGGTCTCACTAAGTTGCTAAGTGCCTCACTAAGTAGCTGAGGCTGGCAGTGAACCCTGATCCTCTGGTCTCAGTCTCCCGAGTACTGGAATTACAAGCGTGTGCCACCACGCCCGGCTGTCCCGTTTTTAAATCGTTTGCTTTAGTCTTTTAACTTGGGTTTTGATTTTTAAAAAGTAATGTAGAGATCTTTTAAATAATTTCTAATTTTTAAAATTTGAAATAACTCCAAATATAAGAACAGTTGCCAGAAATAATTCCAAATTTAAAGAAAATTGCCAGAACAGTAAAAATGACTTGTTTTCCCCCTCGACCCATTTTATATGGGTGCCTCCACGGCCCTGGATATTTTTAATGTGCATTTTCTGTAAATAAACATAGAGCAATACCACTATACAGCCCTCAGAATGAATTTAAGCTTCACCAGTTGTTGGAAGTGTGGCCTCTCAAGCAAAAAGAACCTCTTCAAAGCCATGTGCTACATTGAGTCTTTGTGTCTCTGATTTCCTTCAGTCTGTCTTAACTTCTTAGGATTTCCTTGAATTTTATAACACTGAAACTCTTGAACTTTCAAGATGAGTTGTTTTGTAGCGCATCTGCTGTTTCCTCATTTTAGAGTCAGGTTATTCATCTTTGGCAAGAAAATCATGGAAGTGATGCTGCCTTCCACCCACTACATCACATCAGATGGTGCATGATGTCAATTTGTCCCATTTTGTAGGAAAATGTTTTGAGATGATGCACATATCCCATTCTTCATTAAGTTTTCAGTTTATTTGCCTGCTTGCTTTTGTATTTATGCATGTCTGTGTAGACTTATAGATTCCTAGTTTGTTCAACTAGAAATGTTATTATCAAAGTGGATTTTAAAGCTAGGCATGGTGGTACATGCTTTAATTTCTGTACTTGGGAGGCTGAGAGAGGGGATTGCAGGTTCGTGGTCAGTCTCAGCAACTTAGTGAGGTCCTCCACAATATTGTGACATCCTGTTTCAAAATAAAGGAATAAAATAGGACTGAAGGTGTAGCTTGGAAGTGGAATTTCCCTGGTCCCCCTCCCACCCTCGCTCTACACACACACATACACACACATGGATTTTAATGTTCAAATTTGGCAGGTGGGCCAAATTTGATGATCAGATTTGGCCACAAGCTGGTATTTGTGTATTTGGATTTGTTCTCTTTATTCTTTGACAGTCTTTGAGCAGCTTATCTATTAACCTTCTATCTATCTATCTATTTATCATTTATCTATTCTATTTATCATTGATCTTTATATATTTTCTAGCTCTGTCCAGGCTTGGAAATAGTGATATCCCAATTGCAATGATTATATATAATTCTCAGATGTCCACTTAAAGAAGCTAGTATTTCTCGAAAAACAGAGTGTTTTCAGGGCTGAGAAAAAGGAAGGTACAGAATGAGGTAGAAAGAACTTGTGAAACTGGAAAGTAGGAAGTCGTTCACATCCATGTATACACTTAAATCTACATTTTATGCCTCTTTATACACCATGGAAATACCGAATTTTGCCCATGTTCTTAATTCTAATCCAACACTACAAAATTCATTCTAGCTTCTTTTTCATGTTTGTAATTCCCCTGAAAAATGGTAAGAAGATATCTCCCTCAATGTAAAACCAGTCACCCACCATTGCCTCTGCTCTCTGCACTTGCTCACCCCCCACTTGGGTCCTGATACCCCACACCTGCCGATCTCAACTACCAGTGTCTTCCTCATTCTGTTAGAGACCTACTCCCCTCACTGGGTCACTGTGGCATTCCCAAGCATGCCTTGTGGGACCTCACCTAAGGACTTCTGATGTGAGTTTTTTAGGAACGGAAGAAGAGAAAGAATAGGACATTTCAGTAGCAAAAAAAACTCCAAAGAAATCAAAGAACCCAAATGCCGTGGGCCACTAAAGAGTTATAAATTATTCAATGTGCATATGTCTGTTCTTAGATGTCAAAAATGCAAGGGGATAGAATGCAAACGAGGTCTAGAGGTGGCATGAGATCATTAGAATATGAGCAAGCATGCTGAACCTTTAAAATGGCTTCCCTCCATGTGTTTAAGCAGCTCCTGTGCTTATATGCGTAAAATCAATATATTAACCCTTTCTCCAAACAAACGATCAAACAAAGTCATGGCCCATCAGGTTAGTATTTATATTCCTCACATTGCATTTGCTTCTAGGTTACTTATGATAATATTTAGAATGGTGTTGAGAGCAATCCAGCTACTATGAAAATTTAAATCTTGTTTATTTCTTGCTTTCACAATTAATTTGTCAACCTTAACATTACCGAGATCACTGTGAGGAGAGCTTAGTTTTTCTGATTCCTCTAAAATGTACTCTACAGAGATGTTCTGAAAGCTCTCTGACCTAAAATCCCAGGGAAAGCTTGTGATGATAGATTTGTTTATGGGTTTATTGTGTTTTTTGCCTTCAACAGAGTATACATTTCTTCAAAATTTTCTGAGTTAGATTGCATTTTTTCTGGGTTTAAAACTAGTTTCAAAATTTTCTAGAATGTTCTTATAAAAATAATCAAGTTAGATCAATCAAAAGACAACTTGAAGATATGACATAGTATATGTCCCTTGTTTTAATGCGGATGCTTACTTAGGCTGGTATAGTGAATCTCAGTCTCCAAATTCTCACCATTGACTTAGAAAATGAATAAATGCTTCTAGAAGTAGCTGTGGGGCACTAAGCTTTCTCAGAAGAATACTTGCTTTAAAGAATAACTATGGCCTCAAATCCCAAACAGATAAATCCACAAGTACTAACTTTTTAAACCTTAATTTTTTATAGTTGACATTTTAAATAAGTCACATAAAATATGATTGGAATATGGTACCCAGGATCTTTGAAAAACAGACTCTAATTATCAGCTTTGCCAGAGACCAGCCTAGGACAATAAAACAGCCTTTATTTCTGTGGCGCTCAGATGTTCCCAGCACACTTTCAGTAGTGCTTTCTTCGTTGCTCTTCAGAGCTGCACGATCATTATAAAAAACCCTAGCCTATGTATCTTGACATTCAGATCCTTGTCGCCTGCTCTGCTTCTAATGGTATTTGCGAGTTTGGACAAGTTATGCTTGCCTTCCCTACACAGAGAACAAAACAAAGGAGTTGATCAGAATGAGCGTCTTTGATGCCATGAATGTCTTTGGCAGTCTGGTCAAGCCAAAGGCTCTTCAAGAGTAATGTTTTTAAATTCATAAAATAAAACACACAGGGTTATAAATAAAATCAATTATACTGAATCCGGTTACCAATGTATTAAAAGCAAATTTATGATGTGGTAAAGATGTGTGTTTATTTACTATAGCATTAAATAACACCAAGTGCTGTGTGCATCTATGTGTCACTTTGAATCTCACTACAATGTATAATTACATTGTACCAATAAAAGTATATGAAAAATAGGTTTAATGGTGAACCCATGTTTTTTACTGGGTTTAAACATGTCTAAAATTAGTTTCAACATTTGCCAAAATATCCTCATAAAAATCATCAAGTTGGATCAATCAAAAGTCAACTTAAAGATATTCCATAATATATGCCCCTTATTTTATTATTTTCACAATTTTAGACATAGTGATGAGTATAAAACTTTGGAGTATCTACAACAACCCTAATGTTTTTAAATATCCATGATTTCTGTTGATGGCACTGTCACAGGTACTTCTAATGACATTGTGGTTCACTGCCCACATTCATCATTAATGGAAATGATAAATTTCAATTACAAGCTAGAGACAATAAAAAAAATTAATCTTTCCCCCTCTTATAAATGCCCTAAATTCTATCTGCTAGGTAATCTCAAAGAAACTTTACAACAAAAATATTCCAGAACTTTTGATGAATCCCGCTGGTTAGGTAAGGTGGCAGACATCTAGTTCCACTCATCTCAAAGTGTAGACTATGGACAGGCAGCATCACCTATCTGAGAGCTTACTAGAGATGTAGAATTTTGCTCCCACTTCATATCTAAATCCAGATCTTAATGTTTACAAACTCCCAGATAACTCAGTGTCCACATTAATGTCTGGGAAGTGCTGCCTTAGATTAAGCAATCTGGCCCATCTGCCTGCATTTCAGCTAGGCTCAAACCAAACACCTTTGGTTTCCTTAGATCCACAGTGAACTTCTCCCATTTTTAAAAACTTGATCTTATACCCAAAGTCTAAGAAGTTGGCGACAAGCCTACTGGTAAGAATAGTTTTCTTAGACACATACTGGAGATTTTAGCAGAACATTTAGGTTTTAAGAGTTACTGAAGAAGGATCAATAATTAATTGGATTGGGTTGTTTTAGAGCACTGAGAACCCCAGGTAGAAAGTCTGAGATTTGGCAGAAGCAAATTGCCTCTGAAAAGTGGGGGAGGGGAGTTAACAAGGGTGACTGCAGAACCAGACCAAAACAGTTCCAAGTTTAACGCTATTAAACACAGGCAGACTTTATTCTCTCTGGTTTGGTTTGAACACTATAACTGTTTGCATATTACAGTTAATGTTCTTGTGAATATGTGTTTTTCACTGCTCTGGAGCCAATTTTATAGGTGTATAAAATATTAAACAGTTAGAAACTTTTGAACTGAATCATGCCTACATAGGGAGAAAAAGCAGTTGCTAATGTGCCTTAAAGTGAAATTCTCCAATAGAAATTCAAATTTCCATGCAGTATTCATTTCTTTAGCACCTATTTTTGTACCAGGTAGTGAAAATTCAGAGATGAATAATATACTGTACTTACCGATAAAAGAGCTGTCTGCTCATTTGGGGAACCACCCTCTCCCCACCCAAAAAAAAAAAAAAAATATTGACTATACCATTAGGTTAAGTTCTATGATGGAAGCAGGCACAGAATATTCTAGTGGCTTGGGGGGGGGGGCTGCAAAGAACTTCAAGTTCCTGTTTGCTCATCTATTCATTGATCCAATTATATTCTCTCTCTCTCTCTCTCTCTCTCTCTCCCTCCCTCCCTCCCTCCCTGCCTCTCTCTCTCTCTCTCTCTTTGATTCATTAATTCAATGCTTTGCTCAACAATATTTGTTAAGCCATCTCTCAAGCTCACACACTAGTCTTTGTGGCTGAGCATAGAATGCTCACACTGGACATGGTAAGATAAGCATAAGTTGAAGTTACACTTGATTTTATATGTTCTTTATAGAATGCTGAGTCTTATATATACAAGAGGCAACAGAGAAATTCTAAAAGACTTTTAAGTAAGGAAATGACTGATCAGATTTGAATTGTAAGGTAACCACTCTTGGGATAGTCACGAGAGGTGAGCAGGAAGGGAACTTCAAAAGGACATTTCAAGGTTTGAAGACTGGAAAAATCATTCTTGTGAAGTCTCTTGCATTTTGAAAAGTTCTTTTTATTTCTTTTTTATTAGCAATATTTGCAGATAGTCAAATATATTGCTTGTGTGGAATATTATAGTATGACATACTTCATGTACTCAGTGTTTTTGTTTTGTTTGGTCAGCAGTATGATTAAGATTTTTTCTATCATTATTTTGCAGCTTTGGACACTTGTCTTAATCTTATGGCCAGTAATTATTTTCATAATTTTGGCTATTACCCGGACCAAGTTTCCTCCAACAGCAAAACCAACTTGTAAGTACATGAGATTTATTTCCCTAACTTTTGGATTGTACTTAAATTTTACTTGGTGCTACTACAGTGTTTTATTCTAAGTTTTTTTAGTGGTATTTCTACTTGGAAGTATTTGTATAAGTTTGTATGTCCTTTTTCCCAGTTTTTCAAATTAAAAACTTGATCTGTACTGTTTTAATTTTTCTAGAAAAATATGAAGCATGGGGGAAGCAGAATAAATTTTAATCTTCATAAAATATTAACTCATTTACTATTTATATTATGAATTTCACCATGGCATGGGCAGCGTTAGTCAGTAGCAATCTCAGGCTAAGTCATTCTTTACTTTGTAATAGAAACCATAGACTTGGATTTTGTCAATTGGACACATGAAATCCAAAAGTCTATAAAAATCTCTTCACAGTTATTTGAGTGGTGCAAATGTGTCAACAAGTTATTTTCAAAGGCTGTCTTCTAATTAGTGTTATTTCAGTCACATTTAGTCATTGCCAAATTATAAAATGGACAGAATGATCAACTCAGTTCATTATTTTCTTTTGGATCCAGCACTGAAACACAGAAAGGACTCATAAAAGTCCTCAGAACTGAGGGGCATGAGCTTTTAAAGCCCAGTGATTTGATCAAGGTTGATTTATCTTGTTTTTTTTTTTTTGTTGTTGTTGTTTTGTTTTTTCCCCTTTAGCACCAATTTTCTTAGTAGAGGAGTAAGATATGGTCAAGTCAGATATGTCAAATTTCAAAAATCAACCATCTCCTATAAAGCATTTTATATATCAAACTTTTATAAAATAGATTATGTTTCAAATAATTTATAATATTTGGCTATATAAAAGAATGCCATACCGATTTTGCACAGAGAGTAACAAGCTAGTGACTTTTAAAGGTGAGTGCAGTGTTTTTCACTCATCCAGTTCTAAGAAGGGAGATGAGAGCCTTGGCAGAATCTACTGGGATCATGTACAACAGGATCATTCAAAAGAAAATATCAACTCAATTAGTGTAAAGCATGCAAATTCTTGGCACTATAATGAATAATTTCTTACATTTGAATAATACCTTATTTTTAAAGGACTCTTGCACAATCATTATATAGAGTTGTTGATGAGATTTTACTAAGTTGCTATGAAAATAGAAAAATTTTATTCTCTTCATATTGGGTATATGTCAGTTTTTCAGGACAGATTGATCTCATTGTATACTGTTAGGATGTGTGTATTCTTGTATATTTCAAATATACAAGACTTGGGAAAGAATGCATAGGCTTCAGAAATAATACATGTAACATATAAATAGGACAAGTATTCTTTGTAATATTCCAATTTAAGATGCTAATGATCAGTTTACTGACAATAGTGGTAAGACTTTAATGCTCCTTTCAACAACTGGTTTTCACTCCAGTTTCTTGTTTTTATGAATTTTTAGTTACATAAAGTTCCTCTTGTGAAATCTCCAAGAGAAAAATCTAAGGTCTAGGAATGAGAAGTCTTAAAACTAATTGGTGATACTTGACGGCACTTAGAGACCCATGGAGAAAATCGTGGAGGGCTCTTAGAATTTCACCAAATTAAGAAGAAAAACTGGAGAAACAATATGACAAGTGTCCCCTAGGTCTAGAGGGCGCTGGGAAAAGCAACAACAGTAACAACACAATATCTGAAAGGAGATAAGCAACCTTTTTAACTGGGAGACTATTATCATGCTGTAATAATAATTAGACAAAATTATTGTATATGTAGGAAGGAGAGAAGAAAACTACAGGAAAGTTCAAAGACTGAAAGTATGTTTCCTAGCCTCTTAGACTATTCAAGTCTCAGTCTAAAAAAAATAGTTTATTGGTTTGTTATCAGAACTGGAAGGGATGCTTTCACTCTACACATGAGAAACATGGAAATCAGGGAGATTGTATTTTGATGAAATTTAATCATGTGGGATAGGGAGGAAGGTATTGGAAACCACCTTTCCTTATGCTTCGTCCATGAGATTTGCATCGCATCTGACCATCTTACACACTAATTCTTCCTAGGTCTGGAGGCTTTTACTTTGATAAATAAAAGCCAAATAAAAATTTTGCCACAGTGTCAACACATAATCAATAGGGCATAAAATGTACATTAGATTGCAATTATATAAAATTGCTGTTTTGTAGATCAATTCAGAGAATCTAAGACAAGTACAGAGACAGCTACTTTTTCTCTCTCTTGTAGTTGAGGAGGGGGAATAACTTCCAGTTTGGATTTATACAATTTTACTAAATTTTCAAAACTGTTCTTTTTTTCTTCCTCTCATTTCTGTCTATGATACTGAAAGATTAAAACTGACTAATAGATAATAATTATTATGATTTCCTTATATCATACTGTGTGCTAGGCACTTAATGAGGTGGTGACTCTATCATTCCTTTCATGGTTGAGAACACTAATGCACAGAGAAACCAAGTAATTTAACTAAGATGGCACAGTTAATAAATAAGGATGTCAGGATTTGAACCCAGGCAGGCTGGCCTCAGAATCTGATTTTAAGACCCTGGACTTGTGTATCTTTTGTTTATTAGATAGTACTAATTTTTCATGTTGCATCATTTAGATTTAGTAAAAGAGGACCAAACATTAGAAATAGAAATAGAAATATTTCTTTTCTGTCTCTCTTGTGAAATCAAGAAATTTGGGGAACAGGTACATTCCAATATATGTATCATAGTTCTCCTCAATGTTAGTACTCATGATAGAATGCTCCCTCTGTCTGACTAATTCTGTGTGTCACATAGTGTAATATCACAGAAATCAGGTTCTGTTTTAAAGAGTTAAACTCCTTTCTGGACTGCATTGCTAGTTGGGCAACAAGATGTGAAGATGAAACTTCGGACTACGCCCCTAGCTGAAACTTGACCATGCTGTAATCCCCAGGCACGTTCTGATCCCAGAAGGCTGGGCAGGTCTGTAGGACTCTATAAATCATTAGGAAAACAAAATTAGTGCCTCAAAAGACTCCTTCCATAGTCTTTTTAGCTGATGGGCACCTGGACAACTCTGGATTTTTGGCAAGTGAGTCCCTGCCACCGTGGGTGACAGTGCAGAGTATAATACATATTTTCAGTATCATCTGTCCTCACTCACTCCCTTCTGTGTTGTAAGAAACACTTTAGGCAGATGGCCTCCGTAAATTGTAAATGTCAGGTGGGGAACCCTCCCCAGCCCGGCAGGCAGGACTTCATGCTTCCTTTGTGTTCACACGGGGCAGAAGTGGGCTGAGGCACCAAGTTTGAAGCTGTTCCAAGCTCTTGCAATCTCTGCATGAAGTGGCTTGTCCAGAGGCAGACTTCAAAGCCAGAACGCATGCTCAGGAGCAGAGGCAAAGCAAACAACAGCAATCAACCTCCCCCAGTCGCGTTTAGACTAAGACCATCTGAGATGTGCAGCAAGTTCATCTCCTTTTCGTACCTCCGTACCCAGGAGAGTCCAGGCAGGCATTTCTAGTTACTGCAGGACTGCTCGTCAAGAGCAGTAGAATCCTGCCACAAGGAGATAAGTAGACAGACGCCAAAATATGCAGTCATGTCGAACAAGGAATCGTGCTTTTGTGACTTTAATGAAAAATAATGTTTTTCAAGTGGTTGTGAAAATATCACTACAAGAATAATGGCACTTCTGCTGTGCACATATGACTGTACACTGAATTAAACCCCAAATGCCTCAAGACTGTCATTTTCTAATATCCCTACTCCCTCAGAAGACAGGAAAATCAACCCTCCTCACATTAGATAATAGGGGAAGCCAATTGAATTACTTCTGAATTCATGTTATTCAGGGTTACACAGAATCCTATTCATCCTGATGTGACTCAGCAGCTCTGGTACATGCAAGACCACCCGACATTCCTAGCTGTCTCTTTTGTCTTTGGGGATATATAAAAATAATAATGAGCTGAGCATTTGCTGGTCTCTTTACTGCATGACAGACATTGTGTTGAGTACTTAGCACACATTACTTTGATAATATCACATCATCACTTTGAACTATTTTACAGATGCAAAAAACTAAACCATGGAAATATTAATTGACCAATGTTCAATGTCCTACCAATGTGATTACTATGTCCTGGAGTCTGGATTTTAACTAGCTGGTTTTCACCTGCAGATAGGTGGTTTTATCCAGGTCCTGGGTGCCAAAATTGGTCATCCTGGAGCTTGGTTTGCTTGAGTTTACAGCATCTCCTTTATCTTCCTCATACAGACACACTCGTAACACATACAGGTGTGTTAACGCTGTTATAGATTGAGCCTGGCTCAAAAGTGAGTTCAATTGGCTCTTTTTACTTGTCAGCAGGTCTCAGAAAAAATGTGAGAAGGGAGATTGAAATTATTGATCAATTGGTGGTTTGTATGATCCATGCAGGGTGTTTTACCTACGATGCCTGAATTGTAAAGAGGAAACTTGTGCAGTCTTATGAGGTATCTCATGGGTAAAGCTGTGGTTTTTCTGCTGCTTCCTGTGGTGTGTTTTCATGGAAGGGTAGCAGGTGCATGTGTACAGGATCCCAGGATATACCTGATCCCCAGCACACCCATGATTTTATGCTAATAATTGAGGGACTCAGCAAAAAATTTGCTTACTATCTAGATCAGCTCAAAATTTATTGATTGAACCTAACTGTGAAAGTAAACCCAGTTGGTTTTTCTACTTGTCAGCAAGCCTAGGAAAGAAAAAAATGAGATGGAAGATTGAAATTTTTGATTGATGGTGGTTTGTGGGATCTATGCATGTTTTTGTACCTATGATAAAAGCTTTTTTGCTCTGGGAAGATCAGGGCTAATCATCATTCATCTTTTTCTGGGGATTGCCCCATCTAATTTCTTCATTCTCCTGAGTTCCAGCAACAGCAGTCATTCTCCCAGGTTAGAAATATCTGAGTCATCTTTGACTTCTCCCTTTTCCTCATCTCCCATAAGCACTAGCTTTCAAGTCAGAAGTGTTATGAAATGAGCCCTCGGATTACCCCTATCTTTCCATCCTTCCTGTTACCACTTGGCTCAAAATCCCACAGTGTTATATTTGGGTTGCTCTAGTAGTTTGTGTGTGTGTGTGTGTGTGTGTGTGTGTGTGTGTGTGTGTGTAAGCCCTACCTCCTCTAACTTATCTCATGTTTCATCATTAAACAATCTCCCTAAAATATTCATTGGTCCTACCAGGTTTCACCTTCTTTTTGTCTGACTTTCAAGATCTTCATAATCAGGATTCTTGCACCTGCATCTTCTTTCTCTTCTGCAGGAGGATGCCCGCACCTTAAGAGAAGGTGTCTGAATGTCCTTCCCATCCCGCACTCATGCCTCCTTGATGAATGTGTTCCTGTCTCATCCCCAACACCTCTTGGAACATAAGCTCACATCTAAGCCCCCAGCCTTCTGACCACTCAAATTCCTGCCATCTGGCCTTTGCATCTCTCTTGTGTTTGCATTCTTAGTGGTTCCATCTTGACATAGTCATCAGACAAATGATCACCTTGTAAAATCACACACATTCCAAATACAGCAGGATTCTTAACATAGGGAACAAAATAGGCATGCAGTAGGCAGAATTCGATGCAGTTTAGAAAATGGATATGGTGATTGGGTTGCAAAATTCACCCAAAGACAGAGAAAGAAAAAAAAATACTGAATGTGACTATAAGGTGGGTAAAGGGCTTGTTTTGGTTTGACTTTTACTTCTCAGATCCAGGTAAATATGACTATGCTATCAAAAATGTCATATTGAGAAGAGGAAATAAATATAAAGCTCCATTACTCCTCCTCACCTAGGTTCACCTGGGAATTCTGAATGCATAGGACATGTTTTTATGTGGGAGATTTTATAGTCTCATCTTGCTTAAGAAGTTTCAGGAAGTGTTAGAACAATTTTTAAACCTGCATCCAAAGCCCCATCCTTAAGTCTGTAGTTACTGACTTTTTGGAAACATTACTAACCCTTTACAAGGAAACATGGAGATAAATTCTGTAAAACACATAGAAACTGAGATGGGGTTGGATTGGGATACTACTTCCTTTGGCATTAAGCACAGAGCTGTCTGAAACAAGCAGGAGGAAGATTATGAACATGGCTCTGCTTTGCTCCTAATAGGGACGACCACAGCTTCTGCTGGCACCCTCCCCAGCTCTGGCCCCGAGCTCACACACAGCAGATGGGAGCACCCTATGCCAGACAACACGAAGGGAGAATTTCTCAACTAATGCCCTCTCGGGCTCAGTGCATAGGGTTGCATCAGACCCAGAAATGCCTTTGAAATATAACAAAGCTTAATTTGTCTAGCAGAGAAAAAAGAGTGAAGAATAGCTGTTGGTTGCCCAGCGATGACTTGTTTTATTTCTACCTTCTCTGTATCATCTCCACTTTGGGGGATCCACCTGACAAGCTTTCCAGAGGTGAGCACATCACTGAAATTAGTTACAGAGTCACCACATGCCTTTTCTTTTTTACTCCTTTCTCTTACCTTCCCTTTAAATGATCACAGGGCCTCCTGTTACTCTCAAACAGGGAGCATTGCCATCCAAGTCTATTCGATTAGTAAAGATGAATCATTGGTTATTTAAAATACTCTTACACAGATAGTAACATCACTTGCTGAGGTTGCCAAACGCAGGTAATATTTCCAGTATTCCCTTGAACTGGAGAGCCAGAGTTAAGAAAATTATTTCGACAGATTCCTCTTCACTTACCAGAGAGCACAGAGCTCAGAGACAGGTTCACAGGTGAGGGGTTGGCTACATGGTTGGCTGACCACGTTTCCCCAAGCGACTGTTTCATTAAGACTTTCTTCTAAGAATCACCCAGGAAACCTGGCCTACCAAACCTTAGTCGTTTTATGCTATTCTTGCTATTCAAGTTTTTTCATTCTTTTTGATTAGGTCATATCATGTTCTTTGTCTTTGATAAATGAATCAGTATATTTTTAGAGTGAAGTAGACCTCGTGGAAGAAATATCACAGCACACAATATTCTTTTGCTTTTTGCGAATTTTATTGTGGATTACAATAATAATGCCCTCTCAAAGACTTGTGGGGTGAGGTGGGGTGAGGCAGGGAAGGCAACAAGAGTTGTGTGCATGTATTTTTCTAACACTCTGTACTCCAATATGATGTAAAATTACAATGCACTCAGTTAAAAAAAATTTAAAAAAGAAAGAATAACAATGCCCTATCATATTTTGACATTTGAAAACTTAAAATATTTATTTTGGTAATATATTTACAAAATTTATATTTGTATATAAGTTACTATCATTGTGAGAGCCAATATAGAGGTTGAGAGCACAGACTTCAGATTCAGACTACCTGAGTTGAGACACATGCCTTGGACAACTCTTTTGGATCCTATGATCCTTATTTTCCACATCTGTATGTTGAGGCTAACAAGAGCACCTACCATTAAGCCAGGCGTGGTTGTGCAAACCTGTAATCCCAGTACTTGAAAGGTTGAGACAGGAGGATTGCAAGTTTCAGATCACATGGACAATTTAGTGACAGCCTGTTTCAAAATAGAAAAAAATTAGTTGGGGGTGTAACTCGGAAGTAGAATGCCCCTGGGTTACACACACACACACACACACACACACACACACACACACACACACAATGGCACCTACCTTGTACAGTTGTCCTGAAAATGAAATGAACTAATAATTCTTAAAGTAGAAAAGTGTTTGGTGCATAGCAAGAGCTTAGTGCTGGATATTATTTTTGTTTTATGTTATATATGCATACAAGTATAGTAATTAACAAATATCAGTAAGTTAACCTAGTGTCTCAACAGTATTTGACGGATGAGGAAATTGAGGTTCAGAACATTTAAGAGACTTGATTAAACATCACAGCAAGTGTTCTGGCCACCA
>PVLC010028601.1:0-20752 GCA_004027655.1 Graphiurus murinus
GAAGGAAGGAAGGAAGGAAGGAAGGAAGGAAGGAAGGAAGGAAGGAAGGAAGGGAGGGAGAGAAGTTGCCAAATAAAGAAAATAAGTTGGGGAGAGGTTACACAAGATAATCAAATAAAACATGGGAGCTGAGCTCTTGGGGTGCAGCTGAAAAGGTGGGTGACCATGAGATTGGGGAGGCCTTGGAGGCTGAACTAAGGCATTCAAACCTTGTTCCATAAGCCAAGTGGAGCCCTAAAGGAATAAGCAAGGGTAACAGGATTCTACCACCTCTTAGAAAGATCACTTAGGGAAAGAGAGACCATAGATTGGAGTCAGGGGAACAGGAGACAGGGGAGCAGTCAGGAAACTATTACAATCCCACGTATCCGGATGGAGAGAAAGCAGGTTTAATAAGCTCTCTACCTTGAAACATAAAATCAATAGGCCTTGAATACTGCAAAGGGAGAGAGACAGGGAAGGAGAAGGCGTGTAAAACTCAACACATTTACCTTTGTGTCCCTAATCCTTGGCACGGTGCCTGGAACTGAGCGAGTCCTGCTTTGTTGTCTCTGCCCAAGGGAAGTGGTTTCAGAAGATGGAGAAGGTTTTTAGATATAAAACAAATTCCTTTCTCAAAAGCTTTCTAAGCCTGGAAATTTGTTTAATGAGGATTAAAACCCTTTCATTACAACACACTGTGTTGTGAGGCTGTGAGGAAACCGGCACTCCCACACATCGCCAGTGGGAGCCTAAGTGGGTACGAGTCCAGTGGAGGGGGCTTGGCAGTATCTGGTAAAATTACAGATGCACACACGCTTGGACCCAGTGATCTCATTTCTGGGAAAATTTCCTACAGATGTATTTGCACATGTTTAAAATGAAATGAAAGCTTTCTTCATTGAATCTTTGCTTTTAACAGCAAAAGATTGAAAGAACTCAAATGTCCTTAAATAGAAAACTGAGTAAATAATTCAGTATGTCTATAAAATAGAATTCTATGTGGATGTGAAGATAAGAGAATGAGGATACTTCCCATGGATTGATAATGATTTTCAAGATGCATAGAGAAGATAGTAAAATTTGAATGAGACATATACTACCTTTTGATTAAGAGTATTAGAATTTGCATTTATTTTTAATTAATTTGTTTACTTATATTTTTGGTACTGGGGATTGAACCCAGGGGCATTCTACTTCTGAACTATACCCCTAGCCATATTTTATTGTTTATCTTGAAATAGGGTTCCATTAAGTTGCTGAGGGCCTCCCTCCTTTGCTCCTATCCTCTAGTCCAAGTAACACACTAATTTCAATATTCACCAAGCTATACATAATATCAGATCCCTTCATAATAAGCCATCTTTGAGAGGAGGAATTGAAAGCACAGGGATCAGACAGGACAAGTCCTGTGGATTCTGAAAGTCTAAAGAGACAAGATAAGGGATTTTCACACTTGAAAGAGAAGTGTGTGTGAGAACATGGATCATCAAAGAGGAAGCTGACCAACATCTTTAGAATGCATGCATAATTTCTTGGGCTATTTATCACGAAGATTCTATCTCTTTAGAGCCCTTTCACTGGCCGCCTGTCCATTAGTTAATCAGAAGTATAGGCAGAGTTTTCTGGAAGTGAAATATTAATAACCCTGAGGTTTGTGGTTTCCTTGAAATTTTCCTCTAGGTGTTTCATAAAAATTGGATTACTCATAGAAGGTAAAGTAAATTTGCCTGCATGTGCTGGCAATATACCAATCTACGAGGCCTGGGTTTGAAGAATTTTGATAGATACTTCTATTTCAAGGTTGGCATTTGGCCATATCTATAGAGTCAACACAATTAACTATTGCTGCCTGACCAGCACTATTTCTATAGGAAACCTTGACCAGGACAGCAATATTCTTTGCATTGCCCATTTTATACCACTTAGAGTCTCGAAGATTTCTCCATGATCCTAGAAGATATTTTAAAGTAACTTCTCATACCTATGGATGAATTCTACATCAGCAACTCAAAATATTCTCCCTAAATATTAAGTTGCTTACTTTGTAAGTAGCTAGGTGGCATATGATCAAAATTAGAGTTCAGAACAGTACGTACATGGAGAGTCTCTTCATTTGTCTTCCCATTACACTCAGGGGAATCTTTGGAAAGCAACATGGAAGACAGCTGCTGATAATCTTGGATCAACATCAACATCACTGTACCCCATCAACAATACTCCTGGTTTCAGTCACACAATGGGAGTTTTCCATCACCACTGGCATTAGTTCTAATATTATGACAGGAACTTCTGCCATTTTCCCTCCAGCATAAATTCTTCCCTTAAGTCAACAGGACGTCTTGTCATATCCATTTCCCTCCGCTGCACACTTCCCTGACACTTCTCACAAGTTGCTAGAGGATACATTTGTCACCTCACAGAATGGTGAAAATGGTGTTATCTTTCTTCACCACACACCCTCCGAAGGCAAGGAAGGAGACACAGTGAGTATCATTTCCCCAGACCCCTGGGCCTCAGCGAATGCCTGAACTCATGAAGTGATGGCACAGTTGGAAGCAGGTTGCGTGTGCTTTGTTCTTGCTGCTGCTAACCATGTGTAGCTCAGAGTCTCTTTTTTAATCTTTCCAGGAGGACTGGATCTCTCATGTTCCCTCATTACAGCATTGTTTTTCACTCTGCCTTATTAAAAACCCACCATATTCCAAACAGTCTGGTCCACTGGGTGGTGATTTTCTCAAAATGCACCATTTTCTTAAGATGCACTAGACACACCTGAACCCATCATGGCCACCCACATGACCAACCACTGGTAAGCAATGGGTTCTCATAAATTATTCACACTAATTTTCAGGCTCACTCCTCTGGTATCAATATGAGCTGCAAAAGAGCTGAAAAATGATTAAGCCTTATAAACTCCCTCTAGTTTTGATTCAGGTATTCTAGTTCTCTTACAAATATCTACCTCCCTTGCCAATATTTTTTTATGGCTTTAAGTGTGATTACATTTTTGTTGGTCGCATTTATTTGTAATATAGTTGTTAGTACTAGGGACTATTTGACACTGTTTCAAAAATGAAAATCTCCGGGTTGGCAGACCATCCTCCTCTGCTAGTCTACTTGATGGAGAAAGGAAAGTTGAAATGTGTCCCATCAGATTCAGGCAGCTGCAGCTGCTCCAGTGGATTGGGGTTTTGTCAGTGAATTAGTCAAATGGTTGTTGGGACCCAGAAAATGACACTTCAAAATAGAGGTGCTCTGGCATGCTGAGTAGTTCGAACCAAAGAACCTTAAAAGAACCTCAGAAGCAAAGTCTCTCTCTAATCTTCTCCTATCCTTCTGTGTCCTACCTATCTTTTCCCCACAAAGCAACACATAGAAACTAGAATTTCTCTTCCCCTATGTGAGTCATAGAGACTAGAAATACAACTCTAGATTACCTCTGCATTTCTGTGGAAGAGCTAGCCAGAAAGAAACTCTCTGACTTACCTTGTCTGGTAGTGGATCATAAACCCCTCATTCCAGAAGGGGCCCTGCCCTCAACCAGAGAAGAAAGGAGGCTACATAGAAGACGGGGAATATTCAGAACAGACAGGCCTAGCTCGCTTTTCCCTTTCAGCCTGTCTTCATCGGCTCAGACTCTTTTGCCCAAACACATTATACCCAGCTGTTTATTCTTCACCAAAGCTAAGCATAAAAAGAGAGTTTTCCCTGGGTCTTTGGATCATCCTTTCTAAAGTCTTCTGAGACACATAAAACTTTAAGTACCTCTGTTGTGTTTTTCTCTTATTAGCCTGCCTTTTGTTATGGGGTGTCAGCTGTGACCTTTGTGATAGGGAAGAAACGTACCCCATCTTTCCACTCTTGTACTGTAATTGTTGAGGGGAGAGTACCACCTGAAGGAAATGGTTGGCAAAGTCAAAGGTAACATCAGATAGAAAAGCAGAGACCCCAATGGAGTGACGGAGGGGGTTGGAGAGAGGGAGGAGAGGAGATGGAGGCATGAATAATGTAACATTTGAAATAATGCTATGTATGTATGTCAAATTACCGATTCTAACCTCAAAGACACATATGGGAAAGGGTAGGACCCCAGGGAAGAGCTCCAAGAGATATGTGCATATTCCTATCACTCTATACTCAGTATGATGTATAATTACAATGCACCAAATTGTACTTAGAAAGAAAAGAAAAGAAAGAACTGGAGAGTGAGCACAGAGGGGGCCAGTCATTCATGCTGAGCAGCTAGAGTAGTAGGAACTGTTCTTGACTCTATGGAATCTTGAGCCTGACAATGGAGACTGGCATTAATAAAATACTGACAATTTTAGACATTGAGATGTCACCTTAATAGCTGAATCTTGAGCAAGGCTCGGTCCCACTGGAGTCCTGCAAGGCAGATGATTCCAAAAAAAGGAACGCGTGGCATTTTCCACTTTACGCTATTATATTCTGGAAATTTGGGGTGCTTTGGGTTTTGCTTTCACATTAATTATAAAGGAAAATTTCTTAGAGACACAGGATGGCTGGACGGATTGTGATTCCCCAAAAAAGACAATGCCTCAGCTCGTCTCAGAGATATTCATTAACCTTTTACAAACATCAGGATTTGAACTTTGCAAGCTTAGCTACTAAAATAAAGAAACTTAGGTCTACTATTTTATCTATGAGTAAAGAAAGCACTGCAGGCAATGTGAGCATATTCTCGTGACCTCGTCTCAAATCCCCACCTATGGATTGCCTCCAACAAGACATAGAAGAATTCTTTTAACCAACTGCTACCTAAGAGTTTGAAGACTTAAATAACGTGCTCCTCTCCCTCTGTAAACTCCCTAAGCAATGCTCACAACCTGCTGATCACTTTTTGCCAAGATCCTCAGCCCCTCTGTTTCCATTATATTCTTTCCAACTCTCACTTGTGTTTGTTCTCAAACCTACAGATGCCAGTTGTATAATTTATTGTAATTAAATAACTTAGATATGTATTACACAAACCTGTAAAGTATGAGTGTGAAAAGAGCTGTTTCTATGAAAACTATATGAATTCTATAAAAGACTCAAGCAAAACAAACTACTAAAAAGGCCATTAAATTCAGTGTGGGAGAGGCAGCTGGAAAAGGCTGAGGAGAAAAAAATAATAAGAAAATATAAAAGATTCTGCTCTCCAACTGCCTCCCCAATGTCTTTTAGTTCTCTTTACTTAGAAGAAGAAGAAGAAGAAGAAGAAGAAGAAGAAGAAGAAGAAGAAGAAGAAGAAGAAGAAGAGAGAAGAGAAGGAGGAGGAGGAGGAGGAGGAGGAGGAGGAGGAGGAGAAGAAGAAGAAGAAGAAGAAGAAGAAGAAGAAGAAGAAGAAAGATAATGAAGCATTTTGTGTGACAGGTAGAAGAAAGAAAAAGGGAAGATTTCAGCAATAGGCACTGAACTCAAACAAAAGGTCTCATCCTATATCCTAAGTTTGGAAAATAAATCCATACTTGAGTTTTAATTAAAAGGGAGTGCTTAAGTATTTATATTTCACTTTGCTCCCCAATTCACTGCTTTAAAAGATTTGATTAACCAACTATCAGTCATGGGCTATTCAGATGAAAGTGAGTCCTCCTTGGAGCATAAACTGCTTATCATCCATGTCCCTGAGATTCGATTCATGGTATTTTTTCTCTGGTCACTCATTCCAAAGAGCAATCTCACATTCAGTGTTTGGGGGAGCTTGCTTGCAGATGATATATGAATAACAAATGACAAAACAAGATAATATTTTCATGATGAAAGGGATAAATGAAAACATGCGATTTGTTAATTTTTTAAATAACTATTAAAAATCTGTCAGAAATATCAATAGCATGCTGGGTGCAGCTGGCAATGATATAATTACAGTAGCAAGGCTTCCCATAAAGAAAGTATATGATGTGAAAGGAGCCGGGAGAAAGCAGGCTCACACTGGCCAGGGGTGTCCCTTGAGGGACCAGTATTAAGTTGTGCCTTCAAGGATGAGAGAGAGCCACCAGGCCCATGTGGGGAGGAGCTGGGGGATGAATAAGAGAAGGGAAGGTGTACAGAGCAGCACTGTGGAGGGCCCGAGGCAGGAAGAGACTGGCTCCTTAAAGAAGCAGAATGGACCACATGAGTGAAAATCGATGGGTGAGTCCGGGGGAGGGGTGGTGAAGAAAGAGATGGAAGAGAAGGAAGAACATTCCTAAGAGTTCTGTGCAGGAGGCCATAAGGGAGGGGAGAGGGCAGCAGGACCAAGTCCTTAGTTTATGCACAGTGACCAGGTTCACCTCCAACTACTTTGGAACTCAGTGGGTCCGTCAATGAAAAGAAACCCAGACCAGATGAATCACTTCCTCTCTTCTGTGATAAAAGAAATCAATTCAAGCCGAGTATAGTGGCACATACTTGTAATCCCAGCATTTGGGAGGCTGAGACAGGAGGATCCGGGTTCTCCGCCAGCCTCAGCTACTTAGGGAGGCCCTCCACAACTTAATGAGACCCTGTTTCAAAATAAAGAATAAAAAATAGGACTGGGGATGTAGCTTAGAATACCCCTAAATTCAATCTGTAGTACAGCAAAAAAAAAAAAAAAAAAAAAAAAAAAAAAAAAAAAAAAAAAGAGTCAATTCAGTCTTGTTTCCTGGACTACCAAAATAACTGGGGCACAGTCAGCCCTTTATATGTGCAGGTTCGATATACCTGGAATCAATCAACCAAGAACAGTAACTTTTAAAAAAAAAGTATCGAGCATGGTGTTACATGACTGTAATCCCAGTACTTGGGAAGCTGAGACAGCAGGATTGCAGGTTTGAGATCAGCCACAACAACATACCAAGACTCTCAGCAACCCACTGAGACCCTGTTTAAAAGCAAAAAATAAAAAAGGGTTGGGAGTGTAGCTCAGAGGTGGAATGCCTCTAGTTTCAATCCCTAGTACCACATACACACATACATTAAAAAGTCCTAAAACCCATAAAAGACAATACAACAATAAAAATAATACCAATTTTAAAATAATAAAGTACAACAGCTATTTATATTGTAGTAGGTATTATTAAAAAAATCTACCGATGACTTAACATATATAGAAGGATGTGTGTAGGTTATGGGCAAACTCAACTCCATCATATATTATATATATATATAAATACACACACACACATACACATGCCTTCAGCATCTGCTTCTGCAGACTTTGGAATCCATGGGGGTCCTAAGACTATTTCTGTAGTTTCCACATTGTAATCCATTCCTCCCACCTCCCACCCACAGGAAGCCATTCTTTTCAGCTACTTCTGGGACTATCTCGGTGCCACACAGCTTCTGCCTTCACCAAAGCAATCCCCCATTTCGCTGCCACTGCCCTCCACGCAGCTCTTCACCCCCACCACTTCCTGGTCCTCCCACCATTCCACCAAAAAAAAAAAAAAAAATTACTCAGGCGTCCAGCCAGCAAAAGTTGTTAAACGCTGTCCTATCCAACTTCACAGCACATTTGCTTTAATACCAAAAGAGGATTCATCTTGGCCAATGAGGAACAAATGAATATGCAGCGATCCGCCACTTGTTATAGAGCCTTGCCAACAATTCCCACTGCTGTGTTCTCTTCTGTTTTTATAATCAATTAAAAAGGTCCAGTTCGTTGGGGCATTTCCCACCCTCCCCCCCCCACCCCCTCTTGCAAATGGAAAGAAGCAGCAAGCGGCTCTCAGAAAAGGCACATGCATGGCTCTTCTGAGAACTGTCTAGCAGACAGAGCTTCTTACAGTAACACTTTATTTTAATGGTTCTTTAATGTAGAATTGACAATGGAATTCCCGCTGAAACCCTCACAGCGGCCTCATTCACCCTAAATAAAAATGACGATGTTGCTGGAGATAGGTCACAACCGAGACAGCTACCTCAGAGGCAGCCCCAGAGAAGGGAGAGGGGCAGAAGGACCCCCTCCCTATGCTTCAGGAATAAACCCCCTCTCCATCCCCGCACCCTCTAATTCAACTCTCCACTTTCTTATTTAGATGAGCATCCTTTACACATTTAGGAAATTATTCCTCTGCAGAGACTCCATGGGTATCAGCTTTCTGAGAATTGGATTGTTCTTCCCAGAAACCAAAGGGAGCCTAGTTGGTTCGAATGCTCACTTGTGCATGAGCCAGGGGACCTGGAAGGCAGCTCACGACTAACCAGCACGCCACCGTTCACATAAGTACCCGGCATCCACTCATCACTAGCAGCAGATTGAAGGTAATGTTTTAAGAGGTTTTCAAGCTGCTGGGAAATTGTGGGCTTGAGAAATGTTCTTTAAACCTTTTGAAATTCAAATTCCATGTCAGCAAAGATGTTGAAATGGTAACCAGAGGAAGGAACAAAAGACTGACAGTTCACACATTCTCGCTCCCCCCACCAGGGGCCCTTCAGAGAGGACCACTCCAACCCCACTCAGGGCAGGAAGAAGTCACAGGGGCAGGGAGAGCTGGCGTTAGGAGAAGCCTGCCTAAGAGTCTGCTGCTGGGAGCGGAGGACGCTGCTTGGTAGTGGGAACCAAGAACAAATGTGGGTGATGTGAGCCCTGTTTTATTAAGAGAGAGAAAGAAGTATTGGGAGCAGCAGCCTTGGGTTATCGCAGAGAACAGTCCAGGTACTCTGCTTCCTGGGGACGGCTCCCCACACCTGACCTTCTTCCAGAGGAATAGGGGGCATCAGCATGGTGATAATACTAAGAAATGGTAAGCTAGAAAGTATGACCAAGCTGGACCTTGAGAAAAACACAAGGTTAAAAAAAAAAAAAAAACTTAAAAAAAGTCCATTTAGCCCAAATAAATAGAGACAAGGTTAAAGGTCAAGACACTAAAAAAGGCAGACAGTTACCTTATATGAAGTGGCCGTGTACTACCTAGAATCACAGAGAGCAAGGTTCACAGTCTTCCTCCCACTGAGTCACTTCTCTATTAATGGAGCTAAGGGTACCATCTAGCTCATACGGCTGCCTGTATTAAATAAGATGATCCAGGAAAAATGCTTTGCCTAGTGCCTATCGTAAATACTTGAAAAAATGGTAGCAGTCATTATTTTGTATGTAAAGGGCAGTCTGATTGACCACTCCCTGTCAGGTGCATAGGTCAACACCACCACTATGGCTTTCAAATCCATAGACTTCCCTGGGCTCTTCCTCCCACACACTTGGAATCTTCTGAATATACCCATTAGCCTGCACCTGCACAGATTACATAGGTTCCTTATTCCCCAGCATTGATTTTCCCATTGAATTTATCATCCTCCAAAGCCTTCTGAGACTACCTGTCACTCGATATTAGGCATCAATTGGAAAGGAAGTCGTCAATCCAGATAGACTGTATTAGCCTGGGATAAGCAAAGAGGCCATGTGCAATGACTTATGGATCGTCTGGCTTTATATCTACTCAGATATGTGGTTCTAAGATAAGATGGAAACACACCAGATCCAGTCTTATCCTGTCTCTGATTAAGCAGCATAAAGAGGAAGGTCTAGAGTTGGTGGAGAAATATGAAGTGTCTTGTTAGGAGCAAGAGAAAGGGGGAGACAATCTTCAGTACCTGACTTTGTGAGAAAGAAAGAGTATTAGCATGCAGCCTGGGAGAAACACCCATGCACCTGGCCATTATGCTCTGCCCCACATCCAGCATCAATAAAAGAAAAGTAGTCATACTCTTTAATACTAACGTGTGAGAAGTAATTAGTTACAAAAATGAAGTATTTAGTAACTACATAATGATTTAAAACACTTATCCATCTAACTTGAGTTGTTTATAAACAGGTTAAAAAACACCAAATAGAACAGTTTACTCAAATAAACACAAGTGTTTTCCTGCTAAATTTTAGCTCACTTCTCTGATTTGGCCTACCAGCGTCTAGAATAAGTCAATACTTGATATCAACATGGGCCCTATAAAATAGTTTATCAAAGTCCTAACCCGTTTACCATGTTCAGACTGTCAACACCACATGCCTATTTTATATAATCCAAGGACAGGAATGAAATTGGGTGTTGGGAAAGGACTAGAACCAAGAATTGAAAGCCAATCAGATTCTCTCTCCTTCATATTTTTGCTAACTTCTACATATCTGTTTCCTTCCTGTCTTTAAAAACCAGATTTCCCTGCTCCCTTGCCATATGGAAGAATGTGACAGGCCACAGCTCCAGCCATCTGCAGAAAACTGAATATCCCTAAATGACACTCCTAAATTTCGAACACAATCTTATTGGTTCCATTTAAGTTAGGCATGGAGGGCCCATTTTAGAGAAGACAGCCATGACTTTGAGATGAGCCAGTACCCCAAAAGATGTGCAGTGCAGTGTCATTTGTAATTGCATACTTATGTGTCTACCTCCTTCCCTACCGCAAGTTTCTAAAAGTAGGTCAGTCTACCATGCCTATTTCATCACCCCTGTATCCTTGTGAAATTGTGTTAGACACATAAAAACGCTCACTTTGTAATATAAAAGAATGACCCATATAATTATCTCTATATAAGTGACATCTTCCTGTCTATATAACCTGTCCCCCCCACACACATGCTCTACCAGTAACAATGACTTTAGTCTGTGACCTTACTCATATCCCTTGTATATTTTAACCTCTGTAAAATCTTCCCTTATCCACCACAAACATTCTCAAGGACTTTGCACTTTGTAAGTCTTTCCATGTGGACTAACAAGAAGGAATATAAATTATTTATATCTTACCATATTGCAGGCATAAAGATAAGCATATTATGTACTTTATGTTGACTTCATAGCACTTCATATTTTCCCCAGCTAAAGTTCAGAAATATCTGAATAACTTGTTCAAGGTCACAATTAATAAATAACCCTAGTCCATCTGCATGCAGAACTTGGTATCTTTCTACTTTCTAATCTTTCCACTTATGCAACCTATTAGGCTTCAAGTTCTTCAAATCCAGCAACCATAATTAAATTTATTTCTGTCTTCTAAAAATCTGGTAATTTCACCTTTTGTATAAACACATTAAGTATGCTCAGTAAATATTTGTTGAAGGATGAACAAATGAGTGAATGAGTGAGTTGAGGTACTCCACTTGGGGGAAGAGAAAGTATTAACCATGATTAAAGTTCTTCTCTATCCCAACAACTTTGTAGTCTTTGTCAACAAATTAATGCAGCTGAAAAAAAAATCCCAAATGAAATGTAGACCTAAAATATGGGAAATAAAATGATTAAAACTTCTAGGAGAAAATATTGGCAACTATCTTTATGATATTTAGAAAAACAAATATTTCTAAAGAGCCCTAAAAAATGAAAAAGTTTGGTGAGTATGTTATGTTAAAGTTAAGAAATTCATGCACCAAAATCATTAAGAGGATATAAAAGAATAGTACAGACCGGTGAATGATATTCAGGATTCATAACCAGAATATTTAAAGAATTCCTACCAAATCAATAGGAAAAATATAGACAGGTAAATAGAAAAATAACCACATATGAATAGAAACTTTACATAAAAGAGTATACAAATGACTGATAAACATTAAAAATGTGTTTGACACTGATAAGCATCATAGAAATGAAAGAGCTAAAAGTTGATTTTTGTGTGTGTGTGTGAGTCTGTGTGTGTGTGTGTGTGTGTGTGTGTGTGTGTGTGTGTGTGTGTGGTCCTAGGGATTGAACTCCGGGCACTCTACCTCCGAGCTACACCCCAGCCCTATTTTTATTTTTATTTTTATTTTTCATTTGGAAACAGGGTCTAGCTAGGTTAATAAGAGCCTCATTACTTGCTGATGCTGTCCTCGAACCTGTGATCCTCCTCTCTCAGCCTCCCAAATTCTGAGATTACAAATGTGCACCACCATGCCCGGCTCAAGAGCTAGAAGTTCTAAAACTGACAATATCAAATGAAGGAAGGCATGTCATTCAAATTCTGACATAATCTACTAAAACTGAACCTACACATAACCTGTGACCAGCACTTTTCACACTAATTCAACTGACATGCACACAAATGTATATCAAAATCCATGTGCAAGGTGTTTATAGCAACACTCTCCACAGTGCCCCATGATTAAAGATACCCCAAAAGTTCAACATTAGAATGCACAAATAATTTGTGATACAATTGTGTAACCTGTCTCAATTTGTATCCTGTGATAAGCAAATGATTAAAAGAAGAGGCACAAGATATTGATTGAGAGTAATGCCTGTGAAATCATTAGGACAGGAATGGGCAGAATACTAGGGCTTCAAACCACAATGCAAATCTGACCTTTGTGAGAGGGAAGGAGGACTGAGTAGGGAGGAGCCTCAGGCTATATGTGGGACAGCTCTGAGTTTGTCTCAGTGGGTCCAATGGGGATCATTGCAAACGCTGTCGTGGAGGAGTCCCGCCCTGAACAGAAGCACCACATTTCTCAGCCCCTGCTGTGATCGGCGGCTAGCTGGGTACTATCCCCAGAGTGCATGTCCAAAGGCACTGTACCTAGAGACTGCCAGCTAAGTGCACAGCTCCAGGCTGGTCCTCACACGACTGCATAGTGTGGAGCGCTGTGAAACCCAAACAGAAAAACAAATGACTACAGCATACAACATGGGAGGATCTTACAGTCATAATAATATTGAGCAAAAGAACCCAGTCCCAGGGAGTGCCTATTGCATGATTCCATAAATACAGAGCTCAGAAAGAGTAAAAAAATTGTTTATGGTGGTAGGTGTCAATTAATGGTTACCTTTGACCAGGATCTAATGCCTGAGAGAGACACTAGACTGCTGTGGTCTGTACATAACGGTCTGGGTGGTGGTTATGAATTCTAAACTAAGATGCATGCATGCTTTCTGATGTGTGTGTGTGTGTGTGTGTGTGTGTGTGTGTATGTGTGTGTGCGTGCTCAAGCATGTGTCTGCATGTGTGTGATGTGTGTGTGCAGACGTGTGTGTGTCACACTTCAGTAAAAAATCAAGTTGCTCTGAAAATTGGTATTGCCAGATAAAGGTATTAAAAAAAAATAGACGCCATATAAATATCCAGAGAACAAAAGCCCAAGGGAATAATGGCTTTGTAGACTGTAGTGAAATATGAGGAGAATAAAATACACTTATTTTGATATAGAAGATACAAATAAATTTACCAAACTCTTTCTATTACTAAGCCTCTATTATTCGCAGGAGACAAGTGACATGCTACTGCTTTATTTATTTGTATAAACAACTTTGTGATTGGTTAATAGCTCTCAGCTTTTGATTTTGAAAAAGCTCGTGCAGATCAATATTAGCTTCATACAACATTTCTCAGCCTTCTGCAGGCTGATATCAATGAAAACTTAGAAAAGCTATTACGATGCTCCTCCCTTCAATTGGACTTGCATTCTGCTTTGCATAATAATTAATGTCTTTAATTTAAATGTAATCTTTATAAACTGCTTTCCTCTACATGACATGCTCTTTCCCTTTTTACATTGGCTAAGTTATAACTACTAATAACCTCAAGATGATGAAATAGGGAGAGAATTAGGAAAATCTATAGACATGGGATTGCAGTTACAAGAAATATTTTGGAACAAATGGGAATTATCTGGATTCATATAACTAAGGAAATACTTATGAAATCAACAAGTAAATACTAGATGCTTTTCATTCCTGAGTAATTGCAATAAGCTAAATATAAAAAACACAAACAGAACCAGAGTGTGGTGATAAAAACAGGACAGGACTGGGATTCAGCTGAACTGAGTTTGGTCTTCACTCTGCTACTTATTAGATCTCTGTGATGTTGAGCAAATGATTGAACAAACTGAGGAGACTAAACCATGTGAATTTTTTTTTTTTTTTTTTTTTTTTTTTTTGCGGTACTGGGGATTGAACTCAGGGGCATTCTACCTCCGAGCTACACCCCCAGCCCTATTTTTTATTCTTTATTTTGAAACCGAGTCTCACTAAGTTACGGAGTGCCTCACTAGGTAGCTGAGCTGGCCGCGAACCCGGATCCTCCGGTCTCAGCCTCCCGAATGCTGGGATTACAAGCGTGCGCCACCACGCCCGGCTACCATGTGAATTTTTAAGATACCTTCTGGCAGATTTACATTCTGGATTTGGGTCCCACTTATCAACCTTGTGACCTTGAGCAAATTACTTCACATTTTTTTTTCTAACTTTCCTCATTTAACAAAATGGTTGTGGCTGATACTTTTGATAGACTTTCCATTGTTTCCTTCAGTAGAAATTCAATTTTCTTTCCAACCACACATTTCCTGAAGGAGTTATGAAACAGTCCCTCCATCCTAGCCCTCCCTCTGATGCCTAATGAGAGTAAACTATGGCAGGAATAGCGGTCCCTCTGTGGGGTTCGATTTAGGCCTGGGTGTCTGGCAGGTGCTGGTCAAGCGACTGTGCTGGGGGGCACATAGGGAAGGATGGTCCATTCTCCTCCTGGCTTGGTCAGGTCTGAGCATGATGACCGGATCTGCTGTAATCAGCTCGAGACCCTGGGGAAGGCCAGCCTGAGGTAGGGACAAATTTGGCACAGTGTACAAGACAGACAGACTCTTGCTATACCTAGGTTCTTGATAACATTTTAACCAGATTGTGTAGTGCCCTGAGCCTGCCCCGTGGACTTCTTATTTTTGAGATAATATGTTTACTTATTGCTGAGGCCAGTTTGATCCATTTTTGTTTTACTTTGCTGCCAAAAAAAATCGCGGTACAGTAGTAATAATATTTATGATATGGGAGAGTTGAAAGGTTGAAGGATAATATGCCTGTGCCAGAACTTGTAAATAACTCAATACATTTATATTAACATATGAACACATCTAATATATATAATAAATTATATATTTTCATCTTTAAGCTCATAGCACTTACTATGCAGTATGTAGTTTGTATTATTTTATTTGTATTTATTTTTAGCATTTTATTGGTGCAATATGATTATATACTGTAGTGACATTCAAAGCGATAGATTAATATATGCACACAACCTTTCTCCTAACCCCATCCCACTACTTCCCTTCTTCCTCCCCGTACAAGCTAGTAAGATTGTAGGTGATACCTTCATATATGAACATAATATTATTTGGTCAGTTGCCTTCCCCAAACCTCCTTTTCCCCCTCCTCTTCTCCCTCCCCTGAACTCTTTTCACTATCCTACTAATCTTTCTCCTTATCATGATGAAGTTTCTTTTTTTTTCTTGTTTTCTATCTAGCTCCGATATGAAAGAAAATAGATGAATATATGACCTTTAGCTTTCTGAGACTGGCTGATATTATATTTATTTTATTTTCATCTATTTTTACATATGTATATGTACATACATTTTTGTATGTATATGAAAATGTGGTGAATTTGAAGGTTAAAACAACCATCAGATAAGCTAGGCTTCCTGTTAAAATTAGCAATTTCCAAAGCTATATTTAGGAAGCTACATTTCTGTCTGACACTGCCTTTTCCCCTGACCACAAACATCCACTGGCTTCTAAGGCAATAGCTGTTACTCACTCAGCAGGTAGTTCACAATCTATTGTGTTTCAGACACTCAGAAGGTAAGTGCAAGAAAAGAATGGCTGTTTTATTCTAGGGAATCAAAGTGCATATGCATTAATAACAAATAATTACTGGAAATAATGAAATAACAAAGGCCAAAATCCCTGAAAGAGTATTTCAGACAATATACATGATACCTGTTCAGAAAAAGAGGAGATATTGTGGACTGGAAGGATTAGTTATACCTGCTAGCAGGGAATAGTCCACCAGAGGAACTATAACTCTCAAATAATGGCTTCAGATTCCTTAGGCCTGGGATATATTGACCTCCTTCCTTCTGCTTCTGGTGATCATGCTGGTAGTTATGAGTTTAGGTCAAAGGCAACCCTCTGATTGGTTAGGCAGTGGGAATATATGGCCAAGAAGATTTATATCAGGGTAGAGAAATTCCCAAGACCAAAAAAATGCAACAAGTGAACTTGATCTTGAGATGAATGACCCTCCCTTTTCCAGGTAGTCGTTACCTGGTTTGTTATGAAGCAATGGGGAAAACCAGACAAACACTTAAAAGTAAGAATAAGTGGGTCTCCAATCAGCCATCAGATGGTAAGCTACAGAGCTGCAGTAAATCCACAGAGTAGTCTAAACAGAGAGCTACGGCTTCTTTCCAAACATGTTTATCTGCTGATTTTATGTGAAGCCAAAGCCTCTCAGGCAGTGACTAAGGGTTAGATTATGAAAATGATCAGACCAATAGATCATCTGTTGTGATAGAAAGTATTTCTGTGCCACAAAGATAATTCAAGAGACTAGTCAAATCCTCAGAGATAAGACTATCATCACTAAAATTTTACTTTCTCATTGGGAAAAACACATGGCTGTTTCTTTCTCATCTTTGCCTCTCTGTGGTAGTGTGGAACTTAATTGGCTTATGCTTTTTTGAAATAAATGTCACTACAGTGAACACTGAAACACATACAGAAATATCTTGTCTACCAGATCTTGTTTTCATCCCAAATACAGAGAGAAGAGAACTTTCCATTTACTGATGGGCACCAGGGTACCTTCAAGCTGCATTCTTCCACAATCTAGAAAATGATGTTTTGATAAATACTGATACACACCATATATATGATTCTTAGAGAAAAATAAATTTAATATAGTTGCAAATATACTAATACATGCATTTTATTTAATTGAATCCAATGCCCTCTGATCTATAGTTACTTTAGTGACAAGTAGTCATCAATGGTCATTATCAAGGATACTGGTTCTCATGTGGTACATGAGAATTAGGGAGATAAGATCATTTTAAGAATAATATTGATGAATACCTTTATTTTATTGGGCATATGTTTATTTTATTTTGTTTAATTTAATTTAATGGTACTGAAGATTGAACTCAGGGGCTTTCTACCTCTGAGCTACATCCCTAGCCCTTTTTATTTTTTCTTTTCAAGAGGGGTCTTGCTGGGTTGCTAAGAGTCTTGCTAACTTGCTGAGGCTGGTCTCAAACCTGTGATCCTCCTGTTTCAGCCTCTCACGTACTGGGATTACAGGTGTGCACTGCCACACCCAGCTGTTCATAAATTTATTTTAATGTGTGTATGTGTGTGTACATATATAGATAGAGATCTATAAATACATATATACCTATACCCAGCACATTGAACTTATAAATGCTTAGCAAATTAATAAAATTTAAAGAAAAATGTTAAGTAAGTATGGTAGACAAATGATCCCCAAGATTCTCACCCTCTACTCTCTCCAACCCTATAATCTCTTCTCTTGAGTCTGAAAGGAAACTAAATATTCTGGGACAACCGCTCCCATGATTAAGTTGTTCTATACAACGATGTCATAGTAGATGGGGGATTTGCTGTCAGTTGAAAGCCAGCAACAGGGAGCTCTATTCTATAACTACATAAAACCCTGAACTCTTCCAACAACCTGAATGAGTTTGGAAGAGAAGACCAGTCTCCAGGTGAGACACCAGCATGTGGTAACTCCTCGACTTTAGCCTCATGAGTCCTGAGCAGAGAATCCAGTTATGATAATGTGTTACATCATAATAGAAATCAAAAGAAAGGGTAATAAACAGGTAGTATGGAGCAATGTCAAAAGTCATGAAGGTGGCAACTCAAATGGCTATGAAGTTCGAAAAACATTGCCTCACCACAGAAGAAAGAACGACTCAGACCCAGGCAAAGAAAGCCCTTGCCCTTGGTCCTGGACATTAAAGGGCATCAAGTGACACAAATACATTCACACACACACACAAAATGAGCACACATGTGGGCTCCTCCTGTCCCCAGGACCAACAGTCACTGCGGCCATTGCACCGCCATGAATCTAAACATCCACCATCATGACTGACACCATTCAGGCCCCAAGAAAATGTTTCTACCTGTTTCTCAGCCAATGTCCTGTCTTAGTCTGTTTGAGCTGTTACAACAAAATACCATAAACTGGGTGGCTTATAAACAACACAAATCTATTTCTCACAACTCTAGAGGTGGGGAATTCCAAGGTCAAGATGGCAGTAGATTCTATCTGGGCAGGACTTTCATAGACGGCCATATTCTCACAAGAACCACGTGGCAGAAGGGGCAAATGAGTTCTCTGGGTCTCTTTTGTAAGAGCACTAATCTCATGGATGCAGGCTCCGCCATCACGACCTAGTTGCCTTTCAAGGGCCCTACTTTCTAATACCATCATCATCTTGAGGGATTAGGATTTCAACACATGAATTTGGGGGGAAGACTTTCAAACAATAGCAAGTCCTTGAAACCAAACATGAGGGTTGTAAGGCTTTGTCCTTTGCACTGTCCCTGACACCTACAAGTACTGGGATGCAAGAGGGACTGGAATGGGGGAGAGGAGAAGCTTAAGTAAGAGACAAATCAAATAACTTGCAAAGACTTCCTCTCAGTGGGAACACAACAGCTTCTTGCATAACAAAGTTCGGTTTCCCAGTAGGGTGAAGCATCTTTTTTCTTGCTTCTCTTCAGGTTCCAATTTGTGGTTCTGTGGAGGACTAGTGAATTGATGGGGAAGCGTGGAAGTTACACAAAACGGCTGAGGAAAATTTTGCAATATTAAACAGCTCATTGTACTCTTAAAATGTGTTTGCAGACATGCACATACTCCAGTTCTTTACACTGGCAACTAATTAGACATTGGATGCTAAGATTGCAAATAATTATAATTTTGCAAAATATTGACTATGGTTTAATTAAATATTTAAAATGTCAGAAGCGTTAAATAACACAATAGGGATGTAATAAACGAAGCCGGACTGGGGGAAAGTCTATAGAACAAACAATGTGGTTCCTTCAACAAACAAATTGCAAAAGAAGAAGCAGAGAGAGAAAGATAGGGTACAGAAAAAAAAAAAAAAAAAGAGGAAACCCTGGTATGGCAGAATACCTCTTTGACAAACATCCTCTGGGAGACAGAGACTTCTCCACAGCTACATGGTGATTCCCTGGTCACCAAGGCAAAGCATGCATGTTGGGGGCTACCTTTATCTTCACTATAATGTTTACCAAAACATCCACTTAGATTTATTAATTTGTACCATTCCTTCAAATAAAGAAATTTGCCCTGCCTCCCCAAAAGAGACTTAAAGGACATTTCAACAACTTGCATGTGCGGGCACTGTGAGGTATGACTGTGAGGTCTGGCCATGAGATCATGCCAGAGAAGGGCCAAGAACAAAGGAACAATAAATGAGAAACTTCCCCCGACCATTGCCCTGCCCAGAAATGACCTGGCCACTAGCACACCAACTAACATCTTACATGACTGTATCCCCCCTGCATACTTCCTAGCCCCATAAAAAGACCCCAGCCTGTAAGGAGGGGGACTTTCTGACTCTCATGGACTCCCTGTCAGATGCCTCCTTCTAGGTTTTATTCCTAAATAAAGCCAGTCCCACAGTGTGACCAATAGAAACACTTTTTTTCTGGGTATGCCCCTGAGGACTGAGTGGGATTAGCATTTCAATGTAAGGACTCAGTATTTGTGAATGTGAGAATTAGTATTTGAGTGTGTGTGTGTGTGTGTGTGTGTGTGTGTGTGTGTAAGGTTGAAGACCATTAGAATATTTGCTAGATATTTGTTTATAATATGGAGTTATTGTTATAACTTAGATATGATAATCATATTGTGGTTATGTTAAAAATCTGCTATCTTGCCGGGCGTGGTGGCGCACGTTTGTAATCCTAGCATTTGGGAGGCTGAGACCAGAGGATCCGGGTTCGCGGCCAGCCTCAGCTACCTAGTGAGGCACTCCACAACTTAGTGAGACCCGGTTTCAAAATAAAGAATAAAAAATAGGGCTGGAGGTATAGCTCGGAGGTAGAATGCTTCTAGGTTCAATCCCCAGTACCACAAAAAAAAAAAAAAAAAAAAAACAAAAAACTCTGCTATCTTTTGAATATATATATATTTACAGACCAAAGTATATGATAGGTGAGATTTTCTTCAAAAATCATGTTTGTGTGTGGAGTGAGGGGAGTGCATGGGTAGGCATAAAATAAACTTGCCCATGAACTCATGAACTCATCAATTATTGAAGTTATAAAATAGGTATATAAAGAATCATTATATTATTTTGTTTACTTTTATATAATTAAAATTCTCCATAATAAAAAAGTTACAAATATTTAAGTAAAAATCTGTCTAACTTAATTTTATTTAGAATTTTGATATTTATTACTAAATTTTCTATTTTAATCTTTGTAGACAATTTTAAATAATCTAAGAGCTGGGCAAGGCAATGTCCACTTGTAACCCCAGTACTTGGGAGGCTGAGACAGGAGGATCACAGGTTTGCAGCCAGCCTCAGCATCTTAATAAAGCCCTCTGCAACTTAGTGAGATTTTGTTTCAAAGTAAAAAATAAAATAGGGCTGGGGGTGTAGCTCAGAGGTAGAACTGCCCTGGTTTTAATTCCCAGTACCACAATAAATAAATAAATAAATAAATAAATAAATAATCAATCAATCTACGGGATAATTAACTTTAACATTTTGAAAAGGAAAGTTATACTCTAAATTGTATTTTAAAAAGTCATATTTACTTGAATATATTTTTGATATAAATTTTTTCAAGCTTTGTAAGCTTTGAGTACAAATATATTTTCTACTTAATCCTTTAGATTCTTGAGAATGAGCACAAATGGAAAGTATCATAGAAATGAAAACTATAAAACGGGAGTTCAGGAAAGAATAAAATGTAGGAAATAAAAAATATAAATTTTCCATTCTGGTATAGTGGTGCATGTTTATAACCCCAGTCCTTCGGAGACT
>PVLC010028602.1:0-20639 GCA_004027655.1 Graphiurus murinus
CCCCCCCCCCCATTCAGCCAAGGTAAAAATGTGTCCCTGGAGTTTCTTCTCTCCTGGAGAGTTGGGACAGACAAGATGCATGTCAGCAACATCTGTGTCAGATGGATAAGCAAGACTTCACAGAGAAAGCTCACAATGACAGTCCTGAAACCAACCGCCTTGCCACATGAATTCAGCTCATCATAGTACCTTTAAATTCAATGGCGAACCCCGATAAGCCCACAGAAGCATCACTCCGAAATGCCAGGAAAAGACTATTTCCACTGCTTTCGATTCTTTCTGGGGCTTGAGAGCCCTGGAAACTTCCAATGAGAGGGCTGTTGGAATCCTCCCCTTCATAGATATGTAGGAAATCATAGCTGGGCTCCATATTGAAACTAGAAGGAGAGAACACTAGTCACATTATACAGCTAATTCACATTCACCTCATCTTCCAGGAAAGGAAGTCTTTTCAAGGACAAGGCAATTTTATTTTCCTTTGTGTAACAATTTCAATAATTAGAGCAATCAAAATGTTAAATGTATTAATAATCAAATGGTTAAAATAACAATAATAATGGTAATAAATACTACTAGCATTTTGCATAACTTTGAAGATAGCTAAAATAAATGCATCACAGTAACACAGGCTAATATTCCTTCCCTTTGCCATGAATTTGCTAATGAGATGTAATTTGAAAGAACTAGGCTTGAAAGGGATGAATCCCTACAAATATTTAATTTTTATGTAAATATATCCTTGGAAATACTATCCAGTCTTAAAGTTTCCAAAAATAGTTTTGTTTATTTTTGAGTAAAAAAAAAATGTAATTGTCGCCAGTATGGTGGCATATCCTATAATCTCAGGACTTGGGAAGCAGAGACATGAGGATCCCAGTATTAAGGCCCGCAGACAGCAACTTAGCAAGACCCTATTTTAAAACACTAAAAATAAAAAAAGAAAAGTAAAAAAGGCTGGGGATGTAGATCAGTGGTAGAGTGTTTCTGAATTCAATCCTCAGTACTACCATCACACACACACAAAGTCCCTATTTCCTTAGATAAATCAACTAATATTAAGATCTCTCAATAGTAGAGTATAAAAATCATTACATGAAGTTCACCACCATTGAATACACCCTTCCCACCATCCCTGGCATACATGCATACACTTGGTTTCTCTCTGTCTCTTTCTCCTCTTTTCTACATCAATATACAGTCAGTCCCTAAGGAGTTGGACAGTTTGCACCATGCACTCTCAGGGATACTGTTTGGGACTTGTGGGATGAAACTGGAAGCTGGGGAAGGCTGTGAACTTTGACCACAGACATTCTTCTGAGTGGGAAGCTGAGGTTGACCAGATGTCCAAGAGCCGGTTGGACGTCACCATTAGAAGGTGCTATTAAAATTTTTTCCTGGTGATAGCCAGCCCCACCCCTTTCCTCTCCTCTCTGCTTCCAGGTGTCTGAGTGTCTCTAGCAAGGACTCAGTTCAGAATGCTCTTGCTCTCTGGTAATTGAGACAGAAAGGCCAGGGTTCCTCTATAATCATCAAAACATACTGGTGAAGTGGCTCTTGCTAATCTGCAGAGTCAAGAGACACAGCGGGGACAGAGGTCCCCTCCTGAAGGACACAAGAAGTCTGGAGGGCTCTGTCCCTCTTCCTACCGGCCCTGCATCTACTCCCTGCCTTGAAGCAGGGCTCAGCCCAGCACCAGGTGCTGGACATGTTTTCTAACAAGAGTTGGGCTGGGTTTCTTTGTTTATTTTACAGTTTGCTGAACTCAGGAATGAGGACTAAAAGTTTGGATTTACTAAGTTTAGGGGGCCAATGAGAATTGTATGGACCAAGTAGAATTTTATTGGAATAATGATTTTATTTGGCATACTTTACAAGGATGTTATGAGAATCTGGCTGAGCTCCATCTCCAATATTTGTATAGTTAATTATTTTAGATTATTTATCGAATTCTGAAAATAAAATCAGACACAGACAGAAAACAATACATTCATTCTGATCTCTTTTTTGAGACATATAGTAGTTCATGCATAGAAATCTAGAGTGAAATTGTCAATTAATTATGGTTCCTTTTTAAGACCTGTTTTATTTCTACCCATGACAGCTGCATGCACTATAAGCTCTAAAAATAATTCCAAGTCTGAGACAGAGTTTCAACCAATTTTGCTTATTTTTGGTACTGGGGATTGAATCCAGGAACATTTGACATCTGAGTTACACATTCAGTCCTTTTTATTTTTTAATTTTGAAACAGGGTTTTGCTAAGTTGCTGATTGAGCTTCTGAGGCTGGCCTCAAACCTGTGATCCTCCTGTCTCAGGTTTTTGAGTAATGGGATTACAGGCATGTGCCACTGCGCTCAGCTGAGCCCAAACTAATTTGAAGTCACAGGTCTATGAAACTTCTGGGATGCTAGGTCAAGTAATGATTAATAGAATCTAAGAGTTGGGAGGCACTTAGGGATTCTCTGTGTCAGACTTCTACAGATGTGTGTAAAACACAGTGAAAAAAGTTCTTGTATGCAACTGTCTTATATATCATTGAATGAGTTTCACTTTAGGAATTTGTAATTAGCCACTACAGCAATAGAAGATAGAAAACCCCTACTAATAGAGCTTTGTTTTCATCAACTGACATTTATTTATTTGCTTATTTATTCATTTATCTATTTATTTATTTTGAGGGTACTGGGGATTGAAACTACCTCAAAGCTAAACCACCAGCCATATTTTATTTGAAACAGGCTCTCGTTAAGTTGCTGAGGGCCTTTCTAAGTTACTGAGACTGACCTCAAACCTGAGATCCTCCCATCTTAACGTCCCAAATACTGGGATTACAGGTATGCATCACCATGCCTAGCTACCAACTATACTTTGATTGCTATTTTACTTTTAATCTCTTGCAACTAGGCCTCACTTGGGGGAAGGTGTTACTAGAATTTAGCATACTCGAAAAAACACAAGGATATCTAACAATACAGCCAATAAGCATTCGCTGGTTTTGTGTAACTACTGGAGTGTCTTAAGAGTCTTCTTCATTTGGAAAAATTGTAGCAGCTTTAGTAAACTCAGAAAGTGATGACTTATCAACCTGCTTAAGATGCAGAATCACAGACACTTAACATTACCCTGACTCAGATCTCAGATCTCATCAGGAGAAAGTGAAGGAAGATAATCACGTGTGGGCCTTGAATATTGATGCATTCCTTTTTAGAAAAGGAATCCAGTTCCACTGGCAGGCAGATAAATACAGATAGCTAGACAACTTAGCCCCCCAGAGAGCTAAGAGGTCAGCGAGGCATGCTACTGAAGCAATCGCCTCTAAAAATACCCCATTTGTTTAGTTCAGAAATCAGAATGAAACACTGGAAAAGATCTTAGGATGTAATAACATTTAACTATCATGTACTATGTACTAAGTATATCATAGAATCTGTTTTAGAAAATTTTGGTAGCATTTGAATTTAATCACCTAAGTTAGGAGGAATAAGTTATCATATATATATATGTATATATATAATACCATATATATGTATCATATATATGAGCTAACATATATTCCTATGATAAAAAAATACATATATGTTTTTGGTAATGGGTGTCTAACTCAGGACCATTCTAACTCTGAGCTACATTCCTGTCCCTATTTAATTTTTTTCTTTTGAAACAGGGTCTCATTTGGTTGCTGAGGGACTTGACAATTGCTGAGGCTGGTCTCAAGCCTGCAATCCTCTGGTCTCCGCCTCCCATGTACTGGAATTACAGACATGTACCACCACACCTGGCTAAGTTATCTTATTTTTAAGACTTATATCTAGTCAATCAATGCCTATGACCTCCACAGTCTGGGAAGCTTCCATTTTTAAAGCACTGTCAATTCATAACTGGCTGAATGAGAGCAACAGAGCCACCTTTGGGAATGTCAGACAGACTCTGTCATGGAAATGAACTTGCTATCCCACAGGGAAGCAGGAGACATGGGTGAGAATCACACCAAGCATATCTGTGTCATGTTTTTTATCACTTTTGGAATATTCTGTAAAGTGAGCCTTCTCAAAGGGAACACATTACGTGTCAGGTAAACAGTTCTTAGAAGGGAGGCACATGGCCTTACAAGTGGCTTCCTCCACAGTGAAGCAGTGCACGCCCAGCTACGGTGCCTTGTAGCCTGACAGAGCGTCCACTAGACACAAAACCTGGGGCTCCTCTAGATGAGGGCCGACACCTGAGGGGTCACTGAAGGAACAGTTAGTGAGGCGTGCTGCAAGACGCGCCTTCTGCTCTTTAGGCATGCCACTTTGCTATGTTTAGATATAGAATGTTCACAATAGCTCCTATATCAATGCTCAGAATTGATGTGCTTACGTCACGAGGGTTGCAGTGGATTTACTAAGTGGTCACCTAGGTGGGTGGGGTGAAGCTGGAGAAGGGGGGTCCCTGCAGGCGTGACCCTAGGGAATGTGCTTGAGTGTTTGGATCCCCTTGCTTGCTTGCTGGCTCTCTTGCTTCCAGCCTCTGTGCTGTGAGAGCAGAGCGCTTGCTCTCTCCCTCTCTCTGCTTCCTGCCCCCATGCCCGGAGTTCCACAAACCAGCCTGACATGAACTGAATCCTGAAATCTCCAGAACCATGAGCCGATAAGTCTTCCTTCCTCTAAGTGGTGTGGCCGATGGTTTGAGCTTACAGCAGTGAGAATGCCCGACCGAGAGACACACTTGTTCCGCCGGAGCTGTACTTTCTGAATCTTTAGGCATGACACTTATCTTGCTGGAGCTGTACCTTTTGAACATTAAGGCGATGACAAAGTCAGGGTTGACCTTCACTCTCCAGTCGCACGCCTTCCCAGGTGGGTACGGCTGTGGGTAGTTAGGGGACAGGATGACTCCAGCCGGGCCTGTCAGGTTCCCTCCGCACGCAGCTGCCACCAACAGGAGCGAGAGAGGCCAAGTTAGGGGAGAGACACATGGATGTTTCTACATCAAAACATGACTGTTCACTCTACTAACTGAGGTCATTGGTTTAAATGTCCATCCTGTAGTTTAAGGCAGGCTTCTGCCACCAAATGGACTTTTCCAAACTCAGGATATAGCTTTGTTTGGTTTTGTTTTGTTTTCTAGAACTCCACTGAATTTGGACTTAGGAGAAGGAGATTGCAGGCTGTGTAAAAAGCTTGGGCATGTAGAGAATTTTGAGGAATCCATTCCTGGATTTAGAAGGTAGTATCCTCTGGTCTAGAGGTTTAGTTCCCTGAGACTCAACTATAAAAGCCCCTTTGCAGGAAGCATTTGGGGGAGAGAAGAGGTGCAGAAGACACAGCAAGCCAGGATGGAAATGATCAGCAAATAACAGGGTATTGGGATTGTGCATTATACCGAGAGGGAGAAAGGTCAGGAGCCTTCGTGACTAGAAGAACAAGCAGCAGCAAGAGGTGGTAAGGAAAGTAACAGGCCAATCCAGAAAGAGCAAACTAAAATGCCCAATAATTACATGAAAAAATAGAAAACATAAACAACAACAACCAAAAGAGCCATCGGATGTGGTGGTGCATGCTTAAAATCCCAGCACATGGGAAGCGGAAGCAGACACATCACAGGTTGGAGGACAGCCTCAGCAAGTAGTGAGAATCTTAGCAACTTAGTAAGACTCTGCTTCATAAAAAATAAAGAAATAAAGAGGGCTGGGGCTGTAGCTCAGAAGTAGAAAGGTACACTGCCTCTGGGTTCAATCTGCAGTACCACAGAATAAAGAGATTCAGTCCCACCATAAATTTAAAATGCCAGTTAAAACAGCAAAGATTCACCACTTTTTGTCTATATTAAATCATAAGATAAAAATGTTCCTAGGTTGTGTCTTTCTGAGTAAGGGAAAATAGACATATATGGGTAATAACACTCTAAGTTGGTGCAGCCATTCTGAAAGAGTTCTGAAAAATGTCAAAACATGTCCCATGTTTGCAGAAACACATCATCCGTCCATAATCATGGCCTGTTTTGGAACAAGGGTGTGTGTTCCGGTTCTCTTCATAAGAGGAAAAAGGCCGAAGCAACCATGGTACAATAATAAGGGACTCGTGCAATCTGCAGTGGTCATTCAAACTAAGAACTGCTAGACAGAGGTGCTGGTGTGAGCCTGAAAAACGCTGCCTTCAAAGGAGACCCTGCGGTCATTAGGAATCAGTGCAAAACCCAGCCAGTGCCACACAGAAGGCACCAGCAGCCATAAGTAAAGTCCTGGGATCTGGGAAAGAATCATGCAGAGCGGTGTCATTCTAAAATAGTTTTAAATAGTATCCTAAGATAAATAATAGACTTTACTTATGCATGCTTATGTTAAAAACACCTGCAACTAGGTAAAAAGAGGACAGCTTTTTTCTCCTGCTTTTACTTTACGATAACTTCTAAAACATCTGCAAGAAACTTGTATTGTCTTTTAATAAAGGAAGTGGTAAAAAATATATAGCATCTGGAATCTTCAGAGCAGAATTTACATGAATATCGATGTATGGTTAGCTTGACGGCCCAATAGGAAAATATTTTACAAAAGACACAAACCTTATTTCTGAAAATTAAAAAAAAAATTACTATGTAATGAAAAGATAATGTTCATCTATTCTCAAATATACATTTTCAGCTGGGCGTGGGGGTGCACCCTTGTAATCCCAGCATTCGGGAGGCTGAGACTGGAGGATCCGGGTTCGAAGCCAGCCTCAGCTACCTAGTGAGGCATTCTGCAACTTAGGGAGACCCTGTTTCAAAATAAAGAATAAAAAATAGGGCTGGGGGTATAGCTCGGAGGTAGAATGCCCCTGAGCTCAATCCCCAGTACTGAAATAAATAAATAAATAAATAAATAAATAAATAAATAAATAAATAAATATACATTTTCCATTTTTCTGTTACATAATATCTATGATACCAAAATCAGTGATGATTCAGCTGCTTTTAATTATTTCATCTTGCTTTTGCAGCTGACATTCAAAACATTCAGTTGCTGATCAAAGTAAGATAACTAAGAGATGAATTAACCAAAGACGATGAAAGAGTTGTGGGAGATGGTCGAATCTTATGCGTGTGTGTTTAAATTAACATGAAATGATTAATCACGCTTATGAGATTGATTCCTGGCTGCATTGCTGTTTAATGTTTTCGCCCCTAAACTAAAAAACCTGCAAAGTGGAAGGAGAAAAGGCCTTTGCTCAATTTAAAAATAGGCCCAAGGTTTAAAAGGATGACTGCGTTGACAGGGAATTACTCCACGTGAAGAAAGAAACATAAAGTGAGTCAGGATGCACAGATGAGCATGACTAGGCTCACAGGGGTTGGGCGACGTACATCCACACAAAGCGTTAAGTAAGTCCTCCGCTCTCTGGACAGGTGGAAAATGCTAATGGGCGGGGCTGGCAGGCCTCCTGTGCCTCCGGGGCGTCCTGACAGCCCCGCTCACAAGGCCCGCAGTGTGTGCCACAGCTCTGCGGGGACACGGAGGCTCTCTGCTCTGTGCACAGGACAAGGGGCGTCATTCAGGCCCCAGAGTCCCTCCCAGTCCCCTCCTGCCAGTGGAACACTGATACCATCTCATTAGCCCTTCCTTCCCTCCCAAATTAATCTCATTCCACATTCTTTCAAACAGATTACAAAGAAGTACTAATGAAACTGGGAGAGTTCATTAAAATAATAAAACTTCAGTTAGGGTAGGGTTTCTTTTAAAAATGAAGACAAAATGAACCTAAATAGGTATTTCATGATCAAGTATTAAATTGAATAAAGAGATAATCTACATGAAATTGCCATTTTCTATAAAAAAAATACACATATCTCCCTAAAATCCTATTTGTGATACATCCTTTTAGATGGTGATTCGAACTAAAGTCTACAAAATCATTTATTATTCTTTCAGTAAGCTCAAACAATAAAATTTTAATGAATTTTAGAAAGAAGATTCTCTTTTTTCCTCATTTGTACAAACACAGCATAGTTTCTGGTTTTCGGGATTCTATTTAAAATATACTGATAGTATAGGAAAAAAAAAAACATCTAAAAAGAGAAACTGCTTTTTAGTGAGTAGGTTTGCTTAAGGGCATGTTTCTATATTAAAAAATGAGAATCACCACGTTAGGGTTATGAATTTTGAGCCAACTAGGATCTTATATTACAGTAGTTTGGCTGCTATATTTGTACAAGCATCATTAAGGGTAGGAAATGTTAGATGAATGTCAATTACTGTACATTAAGTAAACCACTTCCTTTATTTCTTCTAATAAAATAAAGTTTAAAGGTTTACAAGAAATTTTTAATATGGCCTCAGTGAGCCCAGGGACATTTTTTCTCGTTGTTGTTTCGCTTTTTTGTGGTACTGGGGACTGAACAAAGAGGGATTCCACCTCTGAGCGACAATCATAGTCCTTTTTATTTATTTACTTTTTGTTTGTTTTGAAACAGGGTCTCACTAGGTTGCTGAGACCGGACTGGGACTTGCGATCCTCGCCTCAGCATTCCAAGAAGTGGGAATACAGGCAAGTGTCAACTCACCTGGCCCAAGGACATTCAAGAAACTCCTGAAACTTGTGTCAGAAGAAATAATTCACTATCAGAGCCCCTTAGTGGTAGCATGCATTGATTTCTAAATACCACGTTTCTGCTTCTGATGCCGGGTACCTATGCACGTAGGGGGGTCTGGCTGCCAAAAGAACCGGTTGTTGAGCTGCACGCAGGTGATCTTGGCTTGCCCTTGGAGCTGGTATCCAGGGTCACACTGGAAGGCGATGGTGTCCCCGGGCTCCCGGCTGTCTCCATAGCGGGTTCCGTTCTGAGGCATCCCCGGGTCATTGCAGGTGGACGCAATGGATGCTGCAAAGAACACACAACAGCAGTCAAGTGACAACCCAGGGTCTCCACCTGGCAGATGTGGCTCTCCATGGGCTGCAGTGTTCCTTGCTGGTGTCAGGAACCACTGACTGTGGGTGGATATATGAAAAAAGGATTTATTTTCCCAGGGATTCATTTAGCAATGCGCATCTTGATTGTGCTGTACTGAACACATTCTAGCAAAGTCTTATTGAACATGTAATCGATTATGGAACATATTGTTTATCAGGTTATACTTAGCATATATATGTACACATTGTGCTGATTTGCTTTTTAAAATACTTTAACACAAACATACTGCAGATTAAATGGATTCATTAAAGAACACTAGTATCAAGCAAACCTCAGGTAAAATGAAAGGGTTCCCTTAAGGTCTGAGCCTTCAAGGCAACCAGTATCCTTGACTGACGTTCTAACTGGAGGGAGGCAGAGGGGTGAGCAGTCACCTTGCCTAAGACCTAAGACCCCACGGGCGCCACCACTGCTCTTAGGGTTATTATCAACAAAGCATTTCACTCTCAAAAGAGTTCCAATTTGACTATTTGATTGACTACCCTGATTTATTTTTCTTTTCATTTATTTATTTATTTATTTATTTATTTATTTATTTATTTATTTAATTTCTTTTTTTGGCAGTACTAGGGATTGAACCCAGGGGCATTCTACCTCCAGGCTATACCCCTAGTCCTATTTTTTATTCTTTATTTTGAAACAGGGTCTCACAAAGTTTCAAAAGACCTCACTAAGTATCTGAGGCTAGCCGTGAACCTGGATCCTCTTGTCTCAGCCTCCCAAGTACTGGGATTACAAGTGTGTGCCCACCATGCCCAGTCCCAGCATGATTTTGCAACAGGATCTCAGTAGGTTATGGAAAGCCTCTATATGTTTTTGTGGCTGTCCTTGAACCTGCAAACTTCCTGTCTTAGACTCCCAAGTACTGGGATTATAGGCATGCACTACTGTGCTAGGCTGCTGTCCTAATTTTTACAAAAGCTCAGAAAATAATCTTTCTTTCTTTCCTTTCAAAAGAAAGAGAGAGAGAAAGAGACTAAACTTAGGATTGTGGAGTCAGTAGTGTGTATGTCAGCATTTGCAGGTGGGGCTTTGGGGACTGCTGGAAACTTGTGGTGTTGGGCTCTGGAGACCAGGACCACACATAAAGCTCGCTGCCATCGAAGCTAATGAAACCGCACACACAGGCAGAACCAACCCTGCCCACCCAGACAAAGAGGACGCCTTCAAATCCAGACTTTGCTCCAGGGTTCCGGCACGAACATGCAGAAGGAGCGGCTACTGTCTCCAGATTCTCCGACTGCCCTGTATTATATGTTGTACTCAAAACTAGAAAGGTACACCTGAAGATCAAAGGCTTACAAATCTCTTCTTTCCCAAATTTAACTCCAACTAGAAGGAGTCCTCTCTTCCTCTCCACTGCCTATGCAACTCAGAATGACAGTTTTCCTTCTCTGGGAGTGTCCCAGTGGGTAGGGTTCTACACTCCCCAGAGAAAGGGCTAGCCCCATATACACATCCTGTCCTACCTATTATAATATTTGCCCATTGACAATAAGCAGCAGATTTTGCTTTTGGTTTTGTAAATTCTGGAACGTGTGCATGTGCGTGTATGTGTGCACGTGTGTGTGTGTGTGTGTGCTTGTGCGCGCACACGTTTAGATAAAATCCATTCAAATAAAAAGTTAAAAGATTAATGAAAAGAAAAGGAGCTGTTCCTCATCTTGGAGGGATTTTTAACTTAATTGAGAAGCAAGAGAAGACAAAAGACAGTGTGGGAAGACGCAGATAAAGGATCAAAGCCCCACCAGAGAAAGAGCGTCCGCAGGTATCAGCATCAAGGACCCTGTGGTGGTTCAGAGCGGCTTCAAATCCCAGTGCCGCTCATTAGGACTTAATTAGCACTTAATGATCACTGATGCTCACTGATCTTCTGCTAACTGCTCAGTAAAAATGGGACTAATATCTAAGTAATTAGGTCAGTTGGGAAGATGAAGCGTGAGAGCCGGCTAATGGTCCTCCCTCCTCTTCCACCACTAATTGAGGGCAGGCGCTGTCTTAATTACTCAATATTTTTTCTCTAATTGGTTTTGACTGTATATGAAATACATACATGCATGTATCTATAACACAGCAAGGAAATCAAATGAACAGCCACGTTCGGGGGCTCTCAGGGATGGCGTGATCATTGCACCAATGTGATGGACACCTTTCCCCAGCTCAGCCCCTCCCTGCCCCCAAATGACTCCCTCGAATTGCATTCTGAGCGTTCCCTTGCTTTTCTGGATAATTATCATTAATGTGTGCCTTCCAAAAGCAGCACCCACAGAGGCACCCCTTTGTACACCTGGGACTTGACGTAGACGGGACCCCACAAGTTCTCCTCTGGCTTGCTCTCCTTTCTGCTCAGTGATGTTTCTGAGAGCCACGCACCGTGCGGGTGTGATGTCCCGTGGGTTCATTTCATTCTTGCATTGCTTCCTGCTGCGTAAGTTCATCCTCCATTCTCCTGTGATTGGTGTCTGGTCCTTCCTTCCTTTGGCTCTTGCACAGATGCTGCTGTGGAAATCCTTATGCTTTGTGTTCCCTCAAAGGACCTGTGCTTCTGCCTTTGCCGATTCTCACTTCTGCACTTCTGAAGGGTGAGCAGTTAGATGGTATGCTTAGGCCAGCCTAAGAACCTTGTCTTTTAATCTGGTAGCTAAGTCTCATACTCTCTGAGCTTTCTGCTCTTTGGATTGAATCGCTACCTGCTTGGCCCATTCTTTCTATGCGCCCTCCCCTCTTCCTTCCTCCCTTCTGCCTGCTTTTGTACTGATCGATTTTTATTTTTTCAGATTTTTATTTTAATAAAATTTCCTTAGGAATCTTAGCATGTAGTTACATTATTCTTATTTTTCTCTCCAAAACCTTAGAACAGGTTGATTTTTAGTGCTCCCTCGCTACTTACATGTTATTACTGTCAAGAATTTGTTATTTATTAAAAAAAACTCAAATTAGATGTTGTCATTATTTGTTTTTATAAGTTCTGATACATTAGAAGCATCATTATTATCTTTTACAGTTTCTGGTGATTACTTTTGTTCATATTACTGGCATATTAGTTTTTCTTTATTTTTATCTTAGAACTTTTATCTGGTTTAATTTTTCTACTTATTAAAGATCATTAACCGGGCATGGTGGTGACACATGCCTGTAATCCCAGTACTCAGGAGGCTGAGACAGGAGGATAACAGGTTTAAGGCTAGCACACAGTAACTTAGTGAAACCCTCTTTCAAAATAAATAAAAAAAAGATAGTTGGAGGTGTAGGTCAGAAGTAGAATATGACTAGATTTGATCCCTCTAATAATGATGATGATGATAATAATAATAATAATAATAATAATAATAATAATAATTTTGCAAATTACCTCTCAGGGTATGTTGTGGTTTTGATTATTTTCAACTATATTTGGCTATTCAATGGAACACTGTTTCCTACTTATATTTTACTCTCTGTTTTTTACATTCTTATAGTCTTGTTCTGATAAAAACTCTGATATCCCAGATACCCTACGTTGTTAGTGGCAGTTTGAACTTGGGCTTCTGATCCCTGGACCTTGACCTAATTTGCGATCTGTTTTGAAAGCACATCTATCCCAGGGGCCTCTCATTTGACTTCAAGATGCTCTGGGAGCAATGGTGGCCTTAAGCTTCTTAGAAACAAATTCTTAGCTTGAAGCATTTTGACCACACAGATGGTATGGATTCACCAATAAGCTTGAGAACTGCTTGAGGCCATGCATTAAATATTGTTGTCGGACTATATCTACATTTGTGTCTACATATTTTGGGGGGAGGGTAGTGGGGACTGGACCCAGTCCCCAGTCTACTTAGAGGTGGAATGACAGGGCATTCTACCTCTGAGTTACACTCTCCAGCCATTTTCATTCTTTATTTGGAAACAGAGTCTCACTAAGTTGCTGAGGCTGGCTGTGAACCTGTGATCCTCCTATCTCAGCCTCCCAAGAACATGGAATACCACCATATTGGTACCACCACAGCTGGCTCACATCTGTGTCTCTACCTACCCTCCCTCATGCTGGGAGTGGAAGCCACTTTGGAGCTCCAGCTGTGTCCAGGGGTGTCTTCTTCTAACATAAAGAAGACCTCAGACCTTGCTTCCTGTTGTTGGAGCCCCAGCTCGCACGCTCCCTGTGGAAGCGCGATGACCCAAGGAATCCGCAGGTTCCATGGGAACAGCGCCAATCTCTTCGCTTCACAACCTCTGCGACAGCTCACAAGCTCACTTCTCCCGGGGGCTCTGAGCATTCCTCATTTTCTTGCAGGCCTACCGATACCTTCTTGAAAGCTGAAAACGTTTATCTGGCACCTCTGATAGGTTTTCACTGTGTATATTTTCAGGGTTCGCTATAATCCTGGAAGGGAAATCAAGCATGGTTATCTCTTAACTACGTTGCGCGATGTATGACATGTCACCCTTACCTCTATCACTGTATCCGTATTAGAATTTTGATTGAGGGAATTTCACATGGTGACAGAAGTCTCCATAGGTAGCAAGAAGACAGAGAGCTTGGGTTTCAGCATGGGTTCGTCAAGGAAGGTGTGCAGGAAAGGCCGTATCAGAGGGACCTGGCAGAAGTCTTCTCCCAGTGAGCCAGAGGAGACTGGGTCTCTCTGAGCAGAGACCCAGGCACAGTGCCCCAAGAGGAGACTGGGAGAGCGAGGGAGGCGGGGCCAGCCTGGAGATACGGAAACTACTGTCAAGAAGCCATGTGACCTCGCCCATAAGCCACATGTGTTTAAACACAGGAGAGGAATCGGAGCTGAATCTCCAGGATCACAGCTCCTAGGACAATCCCCAGGCACAACGCGGGATGTGTGCAGAACGAGCACTTCACACTGAGGCTGGCTTCCTTTCTGAGTCACGTTTCCACTAGAATGTACCATCCATCAGGGCTCTACTGTGTGGAGGTTGCCCTGGGCTCCAGGAAATATCAGCAGCAAAGACTCTGGCACATTCCCAGTCTTGCCCCTTGGATGGAATTTCAGATCTTGATGCAAAATTCACCCTTACTAGGCAAATGGTTACATGTATGATTAAGTAGTCATTTCCAAGTGATAATTTGTTTTGGTTTATATAGTAATAGAATCATTTGATATATAGTACTAACATAATTGATATATGGTAACAATAGTATAGTATAATATCCACGGTGAATATAGCAAAATTTATGCAATGAAGTATTATATAACATTCATAGAATTTAGAAATTGAAGATCAGAAGGCAAGCCATAGAGATCAGAGATGAGTCTCATTACAATTTTTTCAAAACAAAGAAATGCTTTAATCACTTTTCTTTCCCAATTTTTAGCTTAATATTTATTAAAAGTAAAGATGCATAATACTCAAGGGAGAAGCTTTACCCAAAGGTGCACAGGTCTTGGACAGGAAAAAGATTCCAGCAGACATGCCGGCCTTGTGGACAGGTGTGCTGTATGGTACCCCTCCATGAGTTACCTGGTTCTAACAGTATTGGTGAATACTGCTCACTCTAGTTCCCTCATGGAGACCCACTGCACATTAGGATCAAAGTCTCCACACAGTCCTCTGCAAAGGAAAGGACCCTCTCTTTATCACTGCTAAATCCAGTGTAGTCTAAGTTTATGGAATCATAAAGCACGTTTTCCCAAGAAACCTCATAAAATCCTTCAAATAAAGACCCACGGAATGTCAGTACATGAAACACTGGTTTGGACCAATGGTTATGTGTCTTTCAGTGGCAAGAGATTTTGTTCATGCTTAAAAGTGCCTTTTCCATTTCTAAATCAAACTTTTACTTGGAATATCTAAAATAATAATAATAGAGCATGGCATTGAAACGTGATGTAACCCTTAAGTTGGTGCTGTATAATAAATCGAAATACTGAAACTACATGATTAGCTGAAGCTTATGCCAATTAAATTAAATTGTAAGTAGTAGTAGTAGAGTGGCCATAGATGCTCCTGGAAAGGACGCATATGTTTGCACATCTCAAATATTATTTGAGATTGCCAGTAAGTCTACCACAAAGGCTTCCTCAAATTGAAACAACTTCTAACTCTTGTCTTTCCTTTAGAATTCTGAAATAGAAATAAAAAGTTCCTAGGGTTATCCAGATTGAATTAAAAAAGCAATAAAAAGACTTGAGAGAAGAAAAAAAAACTTTAAACAATATCATGGGAAATACATCGGTTGGGTCTTTGAAGTAAATTTCATTTCATTTTCCTCTGGTTATGAATTGTGGAAAGATGTTTCCCTGCAAAGGCAATAATCCTCATTCCACACTAACATGAAAGACCCCGACCAGAGACACTAAAGTTGGGGGCAGAAATTGCTTTCCAACCTTCAGGGTCATAGCAGAGTTATTGATGACCCAAACTCTCATTTCTCTTTTATGATTGTATTCTTTTATGTGCTACAACATACCTTTTACTCATTTTTTTTCTGTTAAATATTTTTGTTCAAATGGGATTTTGTTGACTCTGAATCTTTCTAGTTTCTTACCATAAAAGAAGAAAACAATATCTGTGGTAGCATCTTATTTCTCCATTGCCTTAGGAAAAGAGAAAACTGGCTCTGAGGTCAGTACCATGTTTAGGGAGAGGAGGAGCTGGCCCTGAGGGCAGGGGACTGTGTCACTTGGGTCTCCTCAGGTTCCCTGGAGTATTTCATGTCATAAAGACACTTCAACAGACCCCTCTTTGTCTAAGGGAATGGATGTCTCTGCTATCTGCCCAGCTTACCCAGAAACAATCCGATCAGCTTGGGCAATAGCGTGCATATGCTATGAATTTGCCTTTCTTTTGCAATGGGCCGCAAAGACACGATAGAGCTGCTGTGTAACAGAAGTTGTAGTGATGACACCTTTTTTTCTAGTGTGATACAATCACTTTTGACACTATAAACCCTATGGGATATATTTTAAAATTATACACAAGGTTATGTTCCTTTCCTAGTTGGATAAAATATTAAGAGTTTAAACCACATCCTAGTAAATGCATACAATCTATCTTACATGATTTTATACATTATCTAAGATGGATTTTCTGGCCAGAGTTCTTAGTTCTTAGGAGAATAGTTAGTCTTCATATTTGCAGGTTCCATGTCCAAGGATTCCACATCTACCAATTCAGTCAACTTCAGATGGAAAACATTTGGAAAAAACAAATAGTGCCAGTCCTGAACATGTACAGATTTTTTTCCTGTCATTATTCCATAAACAAGACAGTTTAATGATCATTCACATAGAATTTTCATTGTCTTAGGTATCATAAGTAATCTGTAGATGATTTGAAGAATGAAGGAGGATGTAGAAGATTATTAGCCAATATGCTATTTTATATAAGGAACTAGAGCATCTGCAGACTTTGGTATCTTCGTCCAGTTGGAGGATCCTAGAATCAATCCCTGGAGTGTGCTGACAACTACCAATGAAAATTTGCCTGGTATACCTATGTGATATAAAGTCATCCCTGTGGAGCATCTCCTGTGGAGAATACCTCTGATGCCATCTATGCGAGCAAACACAAAGCAACACCTGTATCACATAGAAAAGCAAAATGGAGCCTGCATCTGGAAGACAACCTGACCTGACCTGACCTGTGCAGAAAGCTACAGTTTGAAATGAAGACAATAATGTGCAAAAGTCTGCCAACAGGCCAGGCCTGATGAGACAGGTGTGTGTGTGTGTGTGTGTGTGTGTGTGTGTGTGTGTGTGTGTCCATAGCAGCCTGTCGGGCTCTTTCTCTCTGCTGGGTCTGCTAGGTCGGGTGGATACAACCTTGGGAATGACAGTCACGAGCTGTCCCTCTTGATTATGAGATGCAGCTTGGAGAAGGGCCAGCTTCCGTTGGACAGAGACCAGGCCTTCATCATAGACTGTGGGTCGGCCAACATGGAGGAGAGTAGTTTGCACACCCACCTTTTGTGGGAGAGGGGTAAGCACAGGATTTTACACTAGGAAGTATACCCAATTCAGCTGCAGAAGTGGGTTCCCCTGGGAGCCTTTGTGACAAGACAGGTGGGTGTCCTGAATGCTAGCGCCATGTCCCGTCAACACCACAAACCCTTGCCTCCTGAGTATTAGCTAGACCAACTCCAGAATCTAAGGGCTTTAAAAAATGGCAATAACCTCATTTCAGGCTGTTGGACACGTGCATCTTCAAGTCCTCTGAAGGTTCACAAGTCTACTTCTAGAACAGGAGCTCTGCAAAGCAAGGATCTGACTTCCCTCCTCTGTTTACGCTGAGCTGCAGGACAGCAGCTGGCAGGACTCAGGCACTTGGATCAGGGATGAATTGGTACATAGAATGAACCTGGCTTTCACGGGCTCGGAAACAGGGGCTTCCACACGCGAGACTCAACTGGTTGTGTGTGCAGGAAGTCGCTTGCTTCCTTTACAGAGTTTATGACTCAGTGTCACTGCCCAGCTTAGATGCTGAGTGTTTGCTCTCATTTAACACCACACACTCATGTCTGAATCTTTAGTGAGATACAGGAGTTTCTACTCCACCCTAACACCTATCAGACTGGTGAGTCTAATGAAAATATTGAAACACTAACTGGTTTTGTTTTCAATGGTCTAAGGAGGGTTTCTGACTTCAACTGGATGGAAAGATCAAGAGATCTGGATGTCAGTGTCCACCAGGAGGATTTTATTGGGCCACATCCCTGGGCGTGCATTGCTGGGTCCAGAGCTACTGTGCATACTTAACACTGAGCTGAGTCCAGGACAAAGAACTGAATGGTCACCATCTGGCCCAGACAGAGCTGCCAGCCCTGGTCTAGAACAGTGGGATTCTTTGCATTCATGTGGCATTTTCCTTACATGACTCTCACCAATCCTCATACTTCCAAATTAAGAAAACAGAAAAAAGAAAGTGGTTTATTATCTGGGTCCTCACCCTGAATTCACTCCTCTGTGCACAGGACCAGATTATCATGTGCTCTGAACTGTGATTTTCCTGGGATAGACCCAACTGAAGAAGTTCTCCTTCATAAGGTTCTTCGACTATGCAAACCGCAGCGGGATTTCACTAAGCCTGCAGCAGAGTCTCTGTGGGTGAGAAGTTTGGAAAACAGGAAGAGAAGGCTTCATATCTACTTAGGGACTCAATGAAGCCTGGACTCTTTTAAAGTACACCTCAATCTGATAGAGCTCTACCTAATTAAGTCTCAGCATTCCACCTGTGTCTTCTGAAAATGTCAAAAGGCTTCAATTTGTGCAGAGACCATGTTCCCTGAGATCTCACCCTATTTCAAGATCAGAGGCCAAGGAAGACACACTGCTGATGAATCTTCCCTTTTGTATTGCCAAAAGGAACAATATAGAGTATTAGAGTAACAGACTACAGATCAGCACAGCACAAAACAAAAGGCTTGGCTCAACGCAGAATGAATCATGACTCTAAATATACAAGAGAAATCTATAAAACTTCCAGAAACACAAAATGAAAATCTTTGAGATTTAGGGCCAGCAAGAAATTCTTAGACAGGAGGACAAAGATGCCAAGCATAAGAGCAAAAGTTAGCCGACTGGGTTTCATTAAAGTTTAAAATCGTTCTGACTCCAAAGGAGTCTGTTAAGTGACTGAAAAGTCAAGCTACAGACTAGAAGATGCATACAAGCCATGGATCAGACAAGATGCTGGCATCTGAATGTATGCAAAGAATGCTTAAAGTAAAATTTAAAAGTCTAATCTGAAAGGGGTAAAAAGGAATAAAAATGATCACTGAAGAAGCACAGAAGGAACCTAAGCGATGAAGTGAAACTCAAAATCATGAGCTGTCAGAGAAGGGCAGAGAGATATCATCACAAACCCATGAGCACAAGTGAGGAGGAGGAGGAGGAGGAAGAAAGAGAAAGAAGAAGAGAGAAGAGGAAGAGGAGAAGGAAGAGGGAGAAAGAAGAGAGTGAGGAGGAAGAGGAGGAGGGAGAAAGATAAATAAGAGAGAAGAGGAGAAGGCAGAGGAGAGGGAGAAAGAAAGAAGAGAGAAAAGAAGGAGGAGGAAGAAGAGGGAGAGGAGGAGAAGGAAAGAGAAAGAGAGAAGAGGAGAAGGAGGAGGAAGAGGGAGAAAGAAGAAGAGAAGAGAAAAGAAGAAGGAGGAGGAAGAGGAGGGAGAAAGAGAAAGAAGAATAGAGAAGAGGAAGAGGAGGAGGAGAAGGAAGGAAAAAGAGAAAGAAGAGAGAAGAAGAAGGAGAGAAGAGGAAGAGGGAGAAAGAAAGAAGAAGAGAGAAAGAATGAGGAGGAGAAGGAAGAGGAAGAGGAGGAGAGAGAAAGAGAATGAGGAGGAGGAGAAGTAAGGGGCAAGAGAAAGAAGAAAAGGAGGAGGAGGAAGAAGCAGCAGGAGGAGGGAGCAGGTGCACGTCAAATGTTGATGAGGGTGAAGAAAAATCAAATCAGTTATGCACTGCTGCTGAGAGGTAGGGGAGGCGAGAGGATAAAATGGTACAGCCACACTGAAACTTATTTGACAGTTAAAAACTAAACATTCAACTCAGCAACTTCATACCTGGGCATTTATCCCAGAGAAATGAAAACTAATATTCTTACAGGATCTGGACATGAATGTTTACAGCAATGTTAATTAGAGTAGCCCCAAATTGGAGAGAGCCCACGTGTCTTCAATGTGTGGATGGTTGCACAAACCGCAGGACATCCATGGCAGGGAATACTACGCAGCACCTCAAAGAAGTGAACCAAGGGCACACTCAGAGACCTACGTGAAGCCGGAACCAAAGACAGATGCCTGACTCTTTCCCAATAATATTCTGGAAATGACAAGAGGGGAGAAATGAAGGCTAGGTTAGTGGCTGCCAGGAGTTCAGGGGGGATGGGGACAAAAGAGAAACAGTGTGGCTTTCAAGGGCAACTCAAAGTATTCTCTTAGTGAGGAAACTCTCTGCGTATCTGTGACGTCAGTGTCAATATCTGGTGGTGAAAATTGTGACCTAGTTTTGTAAGATGTTACTGTGGGGGAAACTAGGTTAAGGTACGTACCCTGGAGCCCTGCTTTATTTCTTACAGCTGTATGTGAGTCTACAGTTATCGTCCTCAAAATAAAAGTTAAGCTAAAAAGTGATACTGAATTTAGTATTCACTTCAGTTGTGCACACCGAATGCAAATCATTTTACTTCTAGGATTCTTTTCATGGAAGAAAAGTATGTATAGAATGTACCACATTTCATAACTCCAAGGGATTAAAATTGTCAGGACTCACCATGAAATCATAGATTTCTAAGTGTACTTTCATGATGGAAAAGTCGTATGCAGTCCCTAATAAGAAAATACTTGGAGAATTTTGGCAAATTCAGAAGTGCACAGTATCTGCCTCAGTATCGCCCCCTGCTGATCATAAGCATCATTTTTTGAATAATAATTATTTTAAAAATACTAAACTGAAAAAAAGGTTTTTTTTTTTTTTTTGAAAAGTAAACACAATTACTATTTACTCCAAGAGGCTCTCTAAATGCAGACACTGTCAGACAGAAGAAAAGAAGAATTGAGTACACAGGAGGACAAGTATTCCCTAGGCAGATGTGTTAAATGTAGCAAAACAAGAAAAATTTCAGTTGTCAGAGGAAGCCCAGGTACTCAAACAGATGTGTAGACAGAAATAGTGACATTATTACAAGAAGAAATTAAACACCCCTGTGATCTGCCCCTCAAGAATTCTTTGTAACAATGCTTCCCAGTGGAACATTTGTTTTTTTTTTTTTTTTT